>CM017799.1:37808192-38039115 GCA_008086715.1 Sitobion miscanthi
ACCTAGTCGATTATATAAAATCGACCCAGTTTTAGAGTATTTCAATAACCGTATGCTCGAAGTATATAAACCGTCTAAATAATTATCCTTGGACGAGTCAATGGTCCTTTGGCGTGGCCGATTAGTTTTCCGCCAATATATAAAAAATAAACGCCACAAATATGGTATAAAACTTTATATGTTGACTGAACCTAACGGACTTGTATTAAATATTCTTATTTATTCTGGGCAAGGTACTGATAGTACACCTGAACAAACTCATACAGAGTATGTTGTTTATAAACTGATGGAAAATTATTTGGATAAAGGTCACTCACTCTTTATGGACAACTATTACAACAGCAGTAATTTAGCACACTCATTACTACAACGTAAGACATACTGCACAGGGACACTACGAAATAACCGAAAAAATAATCCGAAAGAAATCATTTCAAAAAAACTTAAAACTGGAGAATCCGTTTGTAAATATACTAAATATGGTGTGTGTATAGTCAAATGGAAAGACAAAAGAGAAGTCCTTGCTATAAGTTCCGAGTTCAAAAATGAAATGATAGAAGTACATAATAAATATGGTAAATCCAAATTGAAGCCCTGCCGATATCGGAGTACAACAAGTTTATGTCCGGCATTGATCGGCAAGACCAAATGATGTCATATTACCCTTGCGAAAGAAAAACGTTGAGGTGGTATAAAAAAATAAGGTTTTATTTTTTGCAAATAACGTTACTAAATTCTTATTTGCTGTATTGTAAAAACGTCAAAAAAATAAGCTATTATGATTTTCGATTATCAGTCATCAATAGTTTGCTTCATTCTAATAAAGACACAATCTCGGACCCAATACAACCACCATATTCACGATTACCACAAAAACATTTTCCTATCAAAGTGGACAAAAATCATAAAAGACGGTATATTCGTAAAAGATGTCGAATTTGCGCCACAAAGGGAAAAAGAGTAGAAACCATTTATTATTGCAATAAGTGTGAAGATCAACCGGGATTATGTTTGGAACTCTGTTTTGAAGAATATCATAGCAAAATGTAAGTCATTTCATTGTTATTCTGATTATTATTACCTACATAAAAATTATTTTTAGATAAGTAATATAATATTATAGATATTACATTTTATATCATTATATAATATTATTTAATTTAATTTTTAATTGTATTAACTATTTTATATGAGTAACGTATTGTATTATACATTTAATAATTATTAAAACGTAAAACTAATAGATTTTAACCTTGCAAGTGGCATTATGATTTATTTTTATGTATTTTTTTTTGATTTTTTACACTTATTTAAAAAAAAAAAAAATGTTTTTTGAAAAAAGTAAACGCGAGTTGCATTTTAAGTGAACTTTATTTAGTAATATTAGATACTAAGAAATCACAAGTGACATCATGATTTGTATTTTGATTTTTTATGATGTTTTTTATTTTTTACGCATGTAAAAAAAATGTTTTATTAATAAAAAAAGGAATGATGAGTTGCATTTAAAATGTACTTTATATAATAAATTCCATATACTATACTATATTGTATTCGTAATTCAAATACTAAATAATAATAATTAAAAAGTATGAAAAAGACAACGGTATAATAATAATAAATAAATAATAATAGGTAGGTATTGCTCTGGGGGCCGACGTCAACACGTAGTCGACCGACGTAATTGCGCGACCGATTTCGCGCGGGTTCTGGTGCAACGCGCTCCAGTTGATACGAGGCACTCAACGTGTTAAAACGTACTATTGTTACTTGATCATAACTTAACAAAAAAAGAAAAACAGCTTATATTATAGTAGTGACTAAAAGTGAGAGTTGAGAAACCGTCTTAAACAGCTATTTTCTTTTTTAATATTTTTATTTTATATAATCTGAGAAAAAAAAATCTTTAAGTCTATAAGATATAACACTCAATACCCATAGTAATATTATAAAACTATATTAACATTACAACGATAAATTGTTATTATTCTATTTTATTTTTTATTTTAATTTTTTTTAAAAAAAGAAGTATGATGTTAAATTTAATAAATAACAATAAAAAACTAGTACTTACATAGCTTGTAGAAATTACCCGAAAATAACCCTCTCTTCTCCCATTAGAAATTTTTTTTTGTGATGGATTTAAACATTTTAATTTATTTCATGTCCTGTTTTCATATTATAATAGCATTGACATTTAGTAAATGTGAAAACATTTGGCATGCCAGGTTATGTTAGCAACAATTTAAATTCATATAATGTAATGGGTTTTGGGGAATGGAATGTATACCTTCTAATTTATTTTAAATCCTGTTTGTGATAATTTAAATTCATATAATGTAATATGCTGTTGTATATGAACATATTTCAACAGCTATCTAAGGTAAGATTATTATAGAAATTTATTCAAGGGGGTATTGACTCTGGTAAATGGTAAATGTTATAAACATTTGACTGGGCAGGTCATGTTAGCATCAATTTAAATTCATGTAATGTGATTTGCTGTTGTACCTGTATGTTCATGTTTTTTAGCAGGTTTCTATAATGTAAGATTATGGCACTAGGTCATTGCTTTGACCATTTGTGTACTTAATTAAATGAAGTAGTGGTAAAAATCTGTGTATAAAAGACAGAGGGAATTCTCTAATATTCACCAATCTTCAAGATTTCATCTCCAGGACAAGAAGCTCAGTTCAACAGAAATACTACCAAAGAAAAAAAAATGTCGTACCGTACAATTGCTTCAACTGATTCAGAGGTTAGTAACTACTTAGTAAATATCTTATAACCATAGCAAATTGGAGGCCGGTCGTAACACCACTCAACGCTATGGTTATAATTCTTAAAATAATATTAAATAAAACTAACATAGTTTAAAAAAAAAAAAAAAATAAATATTTAGTTACTAAAGTATATTGGAAGTGAGTCGTCACATTACTCAACGCTTTTATAATTCTTGGAACATAGAAAAATATATAATGAAAAAAACAGTAAAAAATAATATACTATGTTTTATGTTTCATAGAATGAACATTTTAGTGAATCAATTCATATTAGACCGTCTTTTTCAAAAACAAAACCTATATCAAAACGTCCTAAAAGCAAGTGTTAAAAAACCTATGAAAAAGAAGCATAATAAAATGGTAATATAAATAATATTTTCATAATGATACCATAAATGATTTAATTTTTTTTATAGAATGCATCATACAGAGATAATATTAGCGAACGCTTGAGAACAGAAGATTTTGATGTCGAGGTGTTTAATTCGCTAACATTCAGACAAGGAGATGGCGTTGTGACAATAAAGGCGCCTTTTGAAGAAACAGGAAAGGATCTTTGGGTGCTAAGCCATTATAAGGTTGCTAACATCGAAAATGTGCTAGTAAAGGACAGGTAAATACGTTGGTTTAAATTTAAAAAACTATTGCTGAATCTGTTTTTTTTTTTACTGATTTTATTTACTTCTTTTGTTTTATAATAAAAATAATTTGTTGTTATAGATGGAAGTTCAGTGAAGCTACTGTCAGATTGTACACAACCGACGAATCAAAAGATCAAACACTTCATACTAGTCTTAATGAAACAATGCAGACCATATTTGATAAATTACTAACCGATCCGAAGCGTCAAACTATTAAAAGCAAGACGGCTGTTTGATTATTATACGGAAAAATGAGTTTCATTTAATAAAACAAAATATTATTATACATGTATTTTTTTATTTTGTTCAATACTCAAAAATCTTGGAAAACATAAACCTATAAACTATATAGTATACCTGAGAAAAAAAAATTTCTAATTGAAACATTGCTATAAATTCTCTATTATATAAGCAATATATAATAATCATATTAAATTAATTCACAGCCCTGTATATTAAGAATGGTGATTTAAAATAAAAAACTTTAATATATTACTTAATTTACAAATAATAAAAAATGTTAATTATGTAAATTAATAATGCTTGTTATAAAAAAAATATCCTGTATACTTAAATGTGACAATACACAAACAATTATTTTACTTACCAAAGATTAATTTGCAGCTACTTAATGTAGAGAATACATTTTTTCCTTTAAATCCTAAGAACGAATAATCTTTCAGCTGTTGTGAATGCTAAGAACCACTGGTTACTTTATATGTAGAATATATGTTATTAGTATTAGTGATATTGTACACCACCTCCGGCCAAAACGGAATGTGCTGAGCAAACCCTTTTCGGCCCGGACGGAGCAACGACTCGCTGTGTATAACACAAGCGAGCCAGTCTTGGTTTAAGAGCAGAGCCTTATGATTGTCAGAACCTCACATAACATTCGGAACATTTTATATTAATTATATTAATTTAGAAGCATCTGCCGTTATTAATGACACCAATAAAGTTAATTTAGTTCTTTTCAATTTGTGTTGTGACTATATTATTTGTGACTGAACACCTAAGTGCGTTCATAACATTTTTGGTGGCAGCGGTGGGATACGTCTTCCAGTATCTCGCTACTACGTCATTTCATAAATCGGAAGAAAGAAAATCAAAACTTCAGTGTCAAAGAGCAAGTGCATTTATCAACCGGACGCAAATCATTCGGAGCATTTACAGAAACTCGCCGATCTATTTTGTTTTAGGAGGTATAGTAATATTTTATTATTGTTATTATAATATTATACTCGTTTGTAGTACGACGTATACGACGACAATCGGGTCGACATCGACAAAATTCATAGAAGGGGCATATATATAGCAGTGCCACAACAGTCGTCGGTGTCACCGATAGAATCCAGAGAATTATCGCTGACGTCGCTACGCAGGCCGCCGCCGGAATTGTTACCAGTACCACCACCAGCGTTGCCACTGGGACTGCCGCCGAGAGCCGCCGCTGACGTCACGAGCCGTCACGAGCCGCCCGAGAGCCGCCGCTGACGTCACGAGCCGCCCGAGCTGTGCCGCCCGAGCCACGAGCCGCAGCGAAGGTCACACGGGTACGAGTTACATTACGCCTGGACAGCAACTGTCACGGCGACAACTACAGCCACGGAGATTCATTTGACCGCCGCGCGCCGTGAGTAATAATTTTCGTACGCGATTGTATTTTTTTTTTTTTGTTAGCAACAAAAAGTTAGTGCTCTGCTGAATTGTAACTGCCCAACCTCCGCTTTATTTATCAACGAATATTTTTTTTTATTCTTCTCAATAAGAATAAGAATAATATTACTGTATAATTAAATTACATTGTGACATAATAAATTACCTAAGGGGCATTAAGTTAATGAGTCGAAGGGGGAGCGAAGATAGGTCATCTAAAGATTTAGACCAGACAATTCCCACAGATAATAATTTTTCCCCAGACACACAAACCCTTTTATCTTTTACACCTGTACCAACCACCCGGGCTAGCCTACCGATTAGGGGAGCTAACCCAGGAGACCCTTTTTCAGGTAGAGAGGTAGCAGAAATTTCAGTTGACCATTTATTAATCCGAGAATCAGATTTAAACTTAAATACAGAAGATTTATTGTTAAACGTAACGAAAGAACTGGAAAAAGTGGATAAAAGTATAATTGAATTTAATAACAAGACCCTCACAAACATGGATGGAAACTCAGAACCTTCAGGCAGCACCAACCAGTCCAGCAGCACACAACAACCAAAGACTAAGGAACCAGTCCAGCAAGTCGACTGGTCAGCAGACAATAATTCGCATCACATTTTCCCTGGAACCGAAGGGATGAATAAGCAAATTCATACAGAACATTGAAGGAATTCGATTTGGATGCGTTGATTAACCAACGAATGAAAGAATTGTGCAAAAACTACTCGTTGAAGGCGGAAAACACGGATCAAGAAAAAACAAGTATGGAATCAATACGTGAAATAATCGATGCTAAGATAATAGCAGCCTTAGGGAAGAAGGGATACACCGGAACGCCACAGCCAGAACCGTCAATGTCTAATTACATTGGATTAAAGGAAGCTCTTAATTTATTGCCAAAATCATGCGATGGAAGGGACATCGAACAATTAGATATTTTCCTAGAAAATTGTGAATTTGCAGTATCATGCGTGCAAGAGCCTTCCAAGAATCGTCTATTACAGGCGATAATGACAAGACTAACTGGTAAAGCTCGTCAAGTATCTAGGAACCGCACATTTTATACGTGGGAAGCATTACGAGAATTTCTGAAGGCTAACCTAGAACCTCAACGTACTACACAGCATTTATACCTTGAATTATATTCGTCCAAACAGAAGAAGGATGAGGACATATTATCCTATTCGATGAGAATAGAGGAACTTCAAACGCTCCTAATTGAGCAGGAGACAGCGGAACTAACAGCTGAGGCTGCACGGGCCATGGAAGCGTCCATCAAACGTCAAACAAAGCAAGTCTTTATGGAAGGCTTGGGAATTTTGAAGGATTTTATTAAAGCAAGAAATCCGCATACACTAGAAATGGCTATCCAAGCAGCCAGGGAGGAAGAAAAAATTAAAACCTCTTCAGTAGAAACCAAAAAACTATATCAACCAACGAAACGGGGAGCAGAATCTTATACTTCAGCCAAAAAACCGAACGGGCCGTGTCATGTATGCAAAAAACTAGGACATTGGGCACGAGATTGCAGATACAAAAACGCAGGGAATTCAAGTTACCAATCGGAAACTACAGTATCAAAAAATAAACAGAATTCTATTAACTTAGTTAATTGCCAATACTGTAAAAAGCCAGGGCATACCAAAGAAGAATGTCGGAAATTAAAATATGTAACTGGCAAACGTAATGAAGAAAATAAGTCGGGAAACCAACCACAGCCGGGCTCCAGCGGCAGCCGCCCGGCTGGGAGTCTAAAAACAGCCGCGATCACGTTTTCCCAATCGTCCTGAACGTGCTACAATCTAACTACCAAAACCTTAAATACGATCATTTGTCCTGTCAATGTTCAGAGACAATGAACCAGAACATTCAGTTATTAGTGGACTCCGGATCCGATTTAAACTTCATCAAATTATCCTCTTTAAAAAACGATGTTATGGTTCATGAACCTACAGAACACATTTTAACGGGAATAACAGGACATGTACTACAATCACTAGGGACAGTGGAGTTAACACTAATGATTAGACAAGAAAAACGAAAGGCATTATTCCAGGTGGTCCATTCTTCATTCCCAGTTCCTCATGAGGGTATCCTGGGAAAACCTTTTATCATCGGGATGAAAACAGTAATAGACTACCAACGTAAAGAATTGATGCTAACAGACATTACAGCAAATGCTGGAACTACAGAAAGTTTAAATAATTCAGAACAGACAGAATCTCCAAAAACCGCAAAAGACGATGGATCATTAGAGCTACAAGACATAACAGATAATCCGATAAATGGAAACATCGTATTACGACCACGGACTGAAACTCTAGTGAGTATTCCTATAACCGATCGGAAAGATGGAGAAATTGTTTTAGTTCCTGCGCAGACAATTGCTAAGACAATAATGTGTAGCAATACTATAAATAAAGTGAACAACCGAAAAGTCTTTATTTCTATGATTAACCCGACTGAACATGTTGTGACAGTGCCAGATCAGGAGTTGATTTCGATCAAGTCTGAAGAGTTTATGGAAAGTAAAATTAACGCTATTTGGTCTAAACAAGAAACTTCAACAAATGGAAGTAGACTCAATAAATTGAACGAAGAAATTCACACGGAACATTTAAATAAGGAAGAGTATGATTCCTTAATGACAATATGTAAACAATTTTCTGATATTTTTCACCTAGAAGGGGACAAATTATCTTGTACCAACGCTGTTTATCACGAAATTAACGTAAACCCTGCGACGCAACCAATTAATGAAAGGCCTTATCGCCTTCCTTATAAACATAAGCAAGAAATCGATAAACAGATACAGAAACTTCAAGAAGATGATATAATCGCACCAAGTCGTAGTCCTTGGAACGCACCCTTATTGGTGGTTCCAAAGAAACCCACTGCAGACGGCACCGCGCAATACCGCGTGTGCGTGGACTTTCGAAAATTGAACCAAGTTTCAGTAGGGGATGCCTTTCCCTTACCAAACATAACCGAGATCCTAGATCAATTAGGGAAGTCCAAATATTATTCAACCCTAGATTTATCCCAAGGGTATCACCAGGTCCCAATGCACCCTGACCATCAAAGTAAAACCGCTTTTTCAACAGATAAGGGCCATTTTGAATTCTTGCGGGTACCATTTGGTTTAAAGGGGGCACCGGCCACCTTTCAACGGTTAATGAACACTGTACTAACAGGACTCAATGGACTGAAAGCATTCGTTTATTTAGACGATATAATAATATACGCACTGAACATTACAGACCATTCTAAAAAATTAGAAGAAGTTTTCAAGAGACTAAGGGAATTTAATTTAAAATTGAACCCTACGAAGTGCTCATTTATGCGAAAAGAGGTTAATTACCTAGGACACGTAATAACGGATAAGGGCGTCAGGCCCGATCCGCAGAAAATCAAATGTGTTTTGGATTTTCCGATACCAACCAATACTAAGGAACTCAAGTCCTTTCTTGGGTTATCCGGATACTATCGACGTTTTATACCTAATTATGGACAAACTTCGAAGCCTCTTACAGTTTTACTTAAGAAAGATGTGCAATTTAGCTGGTCTGATTTGTGCCAAGAAGCTTTCGAAAAGTTAAAATCTACGCTGACTCAGGAACCCTTACTACAGTACCCTGATTTCACTAAAGCTTTCAATTTAACGTGCGATGCCAGCAATTTCGCTATAGGTTGTGTCCTGTCACAAGGTCCAATCGGGCAAGATGCTCCCATAGCTTATGCATCACGGAATCTAAATAAGGCTGAACAAAATTATAACACTACAGAAAAAGAGCTATGTGCAATAGTTTGGGGTGTAAAGCAATTCAGACCATACTTATTAGGACAGAAATTTACGATAATCACAGACCATCGAGCATTGACATGGCTATTTAACATAAAAGACCCAGGATCCAGACTAACAAGGTGGAGATTATTAAACTTGAGGAATACGAATATGAAATCCAATACAAGCAAGGCACCAGTAATACAAATGCAGACGCTTTAAGTAGAATTCATCCTGTAGTAACTAGATCTAAAAGCGCTTCGAAAAAATCAGAAACTCCTGGCATCACAGAAAATTTGGATACAACAAATATCACAGAAAATCCAGATAATCAAAATTTGCAAAATTCCAGTACTACAGCTTCAACAGCTTCGGGTATTTTGGAACCATATCAACAATTTTTAGCAGCAGAACATTCACCAACGGCTAATGTTACAGAAGTGACTTAAACATGTCGAGAGGCCTTGCATTACAATTTCGACGAAAATTTGGACAAGTTACACAATTACGAGAACAACGGAAAAAACTCACAGAAATTGCTTACATTAGAGAAAATGAACGAATGGTTTTCTATTTAATCACAAAAGAATATTATCGGCAGAAGCCGTCATATGAAACATTTTACAAAAGCCTTCAAAATCTTAAAAATGCGTGCATGGAACATAAGATCACTACGCTGGCTTGCCCTCGTCTAGGCTGTGGTTTAGACGGACTCAAGTGGGAGGTAGTACGAAATATGTTGCGTTATATCTTTCGGGACTCTCCAATATATATTCGAGTATATAGTAAGGATGAGCTTACGGAAGAGAATAAAGAACAGATAATTAGGGAAATGCATGAAAATCCTTTAGGAGGCCATCAGGGAATCACTAGAACCTTTAACAGAATCAACTCTCAAAACTATTGGAAGGGTATGAGGAGACAAATTAAAGAATATATACAGAAATGTCCAACATGTCAGAAAAATAAAACGAGCAACAGAACATTGAAGGAACCAATGGTAATCACCACCACAGCAAACAGAGCATTCGAGAAAATTTTCCTAGATATAGTAGGACCCTTGCCAAAATCAAACAACGGAAATAATTTCATTCTTACTTTACAAGACGACCTCACCAAATTTGCATGGGCCGTTCCCATGGAGAACCATGAGGCGAACACTGTAGCCCACCATTTCGTTACGCAATTTGTATGTCTTCATGGGATACCTCAAAGTCTCATGACGGATTGCGGAACAGAATTCCTAAGCAAAATATTTAAAGAAGTGTGTCGACTGTTGAAAATACGCCAAACCTCAACAAACCGTACCACCCCGAAAGCAATGGAAGTCTTGAAAGAAGCCACAGAACTTTGGGTGAATACTTGAGAAACTTCGTAGAGAAGGACCAGCTGAACTGGGACGCTAAAGTACCCTACGCAATGTTTTGCCATAATTCGACAATTCACTCGGCGACAAAGTTCCAACCATATCAACTGGTCTATGGACACCCGTTGGTAGTGCCAACGTCATTGTTGAATAGCCCAGAACCTAGATATAATTACGACGATTATAACTACGAAATAAAGAAAAAAATGCAGGAGTCACAGGAAATCGCTAGAAAACACCTTTTAGAAGCAAAACATAAGTCCAAGGAGAGGTATGACAAGACCTTGAGAAGTCAGAGCATAGTAGTCGGAAACAAAATTTATTACAAGATAAAACTTCAAAGGGTAAATTAGCTCCCAAATGGCTAGGACCATTTGAAGTCCTAGACGTTGATCCGGAACGGAAAAACGTTGTAATTAACAAGAAAGGTCGGAGGCACACAATTCACCAGAATCTTTTGAAAATATTTCATGAGTAACAATTAATTACCTTTCATACTTTTCAGAAACTTACGATGGTCAGTGCACAAGTGATAGTAATGATGACCATTCTGCAGGTCATGGTAGGAGAACCACAGAAATTTCCATTGGAAGAGGCAGTGAATATTACTAATTTCAACAGCCATGAAGGTCTATATTACCATTATGTAGGGACTATGAAGACATCAAATTCAGAGTGGAAATTGATTAACTACCTTGACCTAGATAATTATTCGACAAAGTATTTAACGTTGTCAAAACTTTATCACAGTACATCTCAACTTTGTGGGGAAATACGACAAAAACTTGAAAGCAACGATAGTATATATATTTGTCAATTGTTTTCACAAGCTACTCTACCGTATTTATACGAGATTGAGATAAATCATCAAAATATTTTATCCACAATAGGACAGAGCGTGAATACTAACGATAGATTCCGTCGTGGACTCAGGAATGCTATAAGTCGACTGGCCAGTGTACTTTATGGAAATATTGAGAACATCGACATGGAATTTATATTAGTAAGATAAAACAATTAACACAAACCAATAAAAACAATTTGAACTTGGTACCAGAACAAATACGGATGATTCAAACGAAGCTTACGGAAAACAACAGTACATTGTCAAGAGTATTAACAAACCAGCAAAAGTTAGAAGAGAACAATCAAGTTTTGAGCGAACAAGTCAAAAGAAACACACAAAAGATTGACGAAATCGTGGTAAGAACTACGCTATTGGAACAAACAGTGCTATTCGAAGTTATGTTAAACCAATACGCATATGAAACACAGAACCTAATCGAAATTGTAAACACAGCTTTAAATGGGAAGCTACATACTACCATCTTATCAGCTCGGAAATGGTTAACAGAGCTACGAGAAATAAAAATAAACCTACCATTAGGAACCGCCCTACCATTAGAAATAACACAAGAAACTATTTCAGAATTTCTAAATTATCTGAAGTGGCAATTTTCCACAGAGACAAATATTTGATATTTGTCACAAAAATCCCTCTAGTACATAGTAATGACTTTACCGTTTACAATATAATACCTTTACCAATAGAATACGATAGTAAAAGTCTAGTCTTAATCGAACCTGAAATTGAAGTATTAGCGATTAGTCAGGATAAAGAGAATTTTTTCGGTATGACAAACAGACAGTGGAAACGTGTAAACAATTAAAAACTTACACATTATGTAAAAATAACCAACCAATCTACCATAGAGTTGGTACTAATTTATGTGAAATATCACTGCTATTTAACCCACAGAACCTTCCAAATAATTGTAAAATTAAATTTGTTACCTCAAATTTAGTGATTTGGAATCAACTATCATATTCAAATACGTGGTTATTTTACACTCCACTGGAAATGATAACGATTGATTGTGTAGATCCAAACAGAGCATTTTCTTTTAAAATCTATGGGATAGGCAGGATGACTATTTCAATGACATGTAAACTTCACACGGAAAGATCTTTATTATTACCTTCAAATCATGTGAAATCAAAAATATATTTAGATATAATCCCAGAAAATCCTAAACTTAATATGAAACAGTCATTCGATGATTTGTTGAATTTGATTGTACCCCAAAACTTTAGTAATGTACAAATAGTAAAAGATTTAATCAAGTTTTCTCAGAACCTCCAAGATTTAGGAAATCTTAACAAAAAACCAACAGAACCTCCATTTATTAAGGTTTTAGATGTACACATAATTTTAATCTATATATTTATAATATTTTGCATTATGATAAGCATTTTTATTCTGTTTAAAATCAAAAAGGAAAATGTAAAAATGTATGAGCCAGATCTCCCTGAGACTGAGCATCAACAAAATAATTAACAATAGAATAACTATTATAGTATTTTATTTTATTCTATTATTAATACTTAGTATATATATATTAAATATTTTTTTTTTTGTATTAATTTTTTTTTAAAAAAAAATATTGTTATTTTATAGTATATTATAGTTTTCTATTTTTGTGAAACATGGGGACTAATGAGCCCCTATGTTCCATTTAGGGGTAGGGGTGTTGTGAATGCTAAGAACCACTGGTTACTTTATATGTAGAATATATGTTATTAGTATTAGTGATATTGTACACCACCTCCGGCCAAAACGGAATGTGCTGAGCAAACCCTTTTCGGCCCGGACGGAGCAACGACTCGCTGTGTATAACACAAGCGAGCCAGTCTTGGTTTAAGAGCAGAGCCTTATGATTGTCAGAACCTCACATAACATTCGGAACATTTTATATTAATTATATTAATTTAGAAGCATCTGCCGTTATTAATGACACCCAATAAAGTTAATTTAGTTCTTTTCAATTTGTGTTGTGACTATATTTATTTGTGACTGAACACCTAAGTGCGTTCATAACACAGCAGTTCATCGCTAAACATGTTCTGCATAATATGTCTTGTGGTCTCTTGAATTGTTTTGGCAGAATGTCTGGATAACTGCTTGATCTGCAGAGATTTAAAACATATATAATATTATATTATATATTATACATTGTATAATTTTTTGTATGGAAAATAATAATTAGCTTATATAATAAAACCTTTTGATAGTTTTAAATTTAAAAGATTATTCAGATCAAAATTACTCTTTTATCTGAACGACTAAAACAAATAACGTTTTACAACTTACTATTATATTTCTTTCTGATAGATCCTCCTTTAGTAACCTTTCTTGTTCAATAAGCTCATGCTCATTTTGGATTGGCCATAAAGTATCTGCTAAGGTAGCATTATACTCCTCATTATCTTGTGATTGAGACAAAGAATTAATTGAAGACAGTTTATCCATAATGTTTTTAGTCATGGTTTGTAAGGAATCAATATTATACGATACACTTTTTAATTCGTATTTAAGACCAATTATTGCCTTGTTCATCATTTTCAGTTGATCTACATAAAAATAATTTTTAATTTAACTGTTGATATATATTAATAAATAATAAATACAATATATTTAGAAATTATAACATTATATACAGTAGGAATTGTAATTTAATATTGTAAAATGTATAAAGTTATTTTATATTTTATGTATTGAGATATAATTATATATATATTACCATCAGCGTTTTCACATAAATGCTTTTTATTCATGTTATCTTGCTCTTCTGTATTTCGTTTTTTACTAAATGATTCATTTTTTTGTGTACTATGAATATCTATAATGATTAGAAAGAAAATTACATTAAAACTAAAATTAAAAAACCAAGTTTCAGTGTTGGTTTTTTATAAACACAAACATTTTGTAATGGGTGTGGTATGAGCTGATGAATAGTATTCAAGTAATCATCAGAGTATGGTGGTCTTCATCATCATGACTCGTGTTTGAAGATGACTTTTCAAGACTTTTTTGCTAGCTATAATTAACAAAATACAATAAAAAAGAGTAAATAAAAATGACAAATAAGAAAAATCATTTAGTAAAACATACATTTGGGTGTTGGAAGACATTCACGACGGTTACTTTCTAAAGAAATTGTCTTACAGATATTGTCTTCATGTTCTTCATCTAATAATGGCTGATTTTGCATCAAATGTTTTCTATTATCAGTATTTATAAGGCATAGGTCTGGTGAACTAGTTGTACCCAATGGAACTGTAAACAAAATCACATTAAATTCAAATTATAACAAGTTTAGCATCATATATTATAATGTAAAGATATTGATAGTAGGTATATTATAATATAACAGCAATATTATAAATCTAAATTGAATATTTTGCACATAATTTAAAAATAAATGTTTACAATTATTTTTGCCGTCATTGCTGTACATAGGGTCACGGTCTTCATCATCAACTGAAAATAAATATTTACTATTATTTTTGCCATCATTGCTATACATAGGGTCACGGTCTTCATCATCAACTGAAAATAAATATGAATATACAATTTAAAAAAAAATCTAACATTATTAACTATACACGTTGTTTGCGCCGCTGCCGATACTCGCTCGATTTAGATGGTCGGTCGTAGGGCTTCGCGGACACGACACACCACACACACACACACTTACAAACACGCACAGTTTATCAGAGGTAATTATTATTGTTGAATTGTGAATTATATAATATGTTAATTTTATACTCGTCTCATGTCCATAAGTTATGTTTTGTTAGTACAGTTTTGTTCTTCGTTCTCGCGGCACACGGATGCGTCGCGAATTTGTATTTTGTGTTGTCAGAGAAATTCGTATTACGTAATATTTATATTATTATTGTAAAGCGGGCATCGATTTGTGGTGTTAAATTCTCAGGCACAAATTGCCACATTATTGCATTTTTCGCAGGCACGAATTGCCACTTTATTATTAAATATTGTAAACCTTTTGTCATTATTGTGTGTGCATGTGTGAAAGTCACATTGTTGGATATTATTATATAGACGCCAGCAGTGCACCGTCGAACTGTGAGTTTTTAAAGGCATATTTTGTATTGGTAATTATTTATTATTATATTCTTGTGCAGCTCTAGTAGCTTGCCTATTATTTATTATTATATTCTTGTGCAGCTCTAGTAGCTTGCCTATTTATTATTATATTCTTGGGAACGATTCTAGTTTAGCAACCTATCGATTTTTAAAAATTTTTTTTTTCCAAAATGTGTTTTAGGGTGCTTTATAAGAATGTAAAAAAAAAAGAGCCCGGACAAACTTAGTTTTGAAGTTATTGATCAAAAACTTCAAAAACTTAATTTTTTCGTTACGCGCATTTAAAAAAAAAAAAAAATACTTAGAATTGAATATTTTTAGATTTTTTTTTTCGAAATGTGTGGTTTTTAACGCTTAATAGATTGGTAAAATCAAAACTTACCTAACATACTTACTTTTGAAGTTTTTGCACGTAAACATTGAAAAATACCATTTTCAAAATTAATAATAAATCCTTTCAAAAACTTCAATTTTTCGTTACAGGTAAACAGGTAGTTACAATTTTATTTATAAAACTTAAGAAGGTAGGTACAATTTTAATTAAAAAAAGTCATTTTCCTCGTCGTCGTCGGAACCCGAATCAGAATTATTTGGTGTTATTTCTGTGTCTAAAGTTTGCCCATTTGGGTCATACACTTGTGCCGCAAGTTTGAAAAATTCAACCAAAGGGTTTAGGCCCGAAGAACGACAAACCTTTTAGAACATATATTTGGCCAAATAACCTGCATAAAAATGTTTTTTCCTGGAGTACTGTGTCATGGAAGCTTTAGCATGACGCCTTATTCCTTCGACGTTATTGGTGTGTGCGCCATTTTCCGGGTTCTTAAACTCTATGGAATGGTTAACTGTCAAATGACTATACCCTTCGTCTTTTAAACAGTTATAACTCTAAAAACATTGAACCCATTTAAATTTAACACAGTTGAGTTAAATCAATTAAAACACGAATTTACCTTCCAACAATCACTGATTATTAACGTTCCTGGCAAAATCCATTCTTTAATAATAGTGAGTAACGTGTCTTTGTCACGCTTCTCTACCGGTACGAGAAAACAACGACCCGTTCCGCGTTCAACTCCACCAAATACCCACTGGCCTTCAACGCGATGTCCTCTGTGGTATTTTCGCCTTCCGAATTTGGATTCATCAATTTCAACAATTAACCCCGGTCCACCTACATACAGAGTATTTTTTAAATTGCATTTTTGTTGCACCAAGTCACCGAGCGGGGTCACTCGCTCGCTGCGCTCACTCGGACAATTAAAAACGAAAATATCCCCCGGCTTGCTGTGCAACACCTCCCCAAGTGGGTCATAGGGTTAAGAAAATTGCATTTTTGTTGCACCAAGTCACCGAGCGGGGTCACTCGCTCGCTGCGCTCACTCGGACAATTAAAAACGAAAATATCCCCCGGCTTGCTGTGCAACACCTCCCCAAGTGGGTCACAGGATTAAGAAAATTGCATTTTTGTTGCACCGAGCCACCGAGCGGGGTCACTCACATGCTAATTTCCATGCTCGCTCGGATTGTTTAAACTAAATTGAGTACTTAATCTTCTACTTACCGATTTTTTGGTGTCGTAGTATCATACCGTCAAATACGACTTCTCGGTGGAACGAGGCCCAATCAACAGATGATTGCCGAGCTATTTTAAGTTGATTACGAATAAATTCTAGTGTCACTTTTTCGGTCCACAAATACGCGAATGTCACAATTTGATATATAGACAAGTGAGACTTTGAAAAAATAGTGCACTTTCGGATTGATTGGTAAAAATTGCACTTCACTTTCTTTTTGCTGTTATTGATATATGTTTGTTTGCATCGCCAAACGACACCATCACAATAAGCTGTGCTAGGACACAATTCTAAAAAGTGTCCTTTATTACATTTTATGACATTATTTTTTGCAATAAGGCCCCAGGACTGTAAAACACTTATAACCGACATGGACAGATGGCCACTCGTTTTATGTTCAAATATTTCATAAATTTCAATGATCGATGTCATTTTAAATTTTTAACAAAATAAAATTAAAACTGAACAACAAAATACTTAAGTTTAACTCAACTAAGTAATCGATCGTAATGACGATCATGCATTTTGCTATCGGACAAAATAGTACCTATCTATAATATATTTTTTTTTTTCTTGATATTATGATAATTAAATACAATTATTTGTATATATTTAATATGATGAATTTAATCTTAATATTATGGGTTTGTGTTTGTGTTCCACCATTAATGATGCTACTATTTTGGTAAATACCAATAATAATTTATTATATTAGCTTTATAAAATAATATAATTGTAACTACCTGTTTACCTGTATTACATTTTTTCATAAATAAGGCAACTTTTAATACCTGTAACTCTAAAACTAAGCCAGATAGCACAATTCTGACTTCACTAAAAACTTTTCCAACTAAAACTGTATATATTTAAAAAAAAAAATATTAAAAAAACTGATTTTCAGCTAATTTTAGAAAGGATTTATTATTAATTTTGAAAATGGTATTTTTCAATGTTTACGTGCAAAAACTTCAAAAGTAAGTATGTTAGGTAAGTTTTGATTTTACCAATCTATTAAGCGTTAAAAACCACACATTTCGAAAAAAAAAAATCTAAAAATATTCAATTCTAAGTATTTTTTTTTTTTAAAATGCGCGTAACGAAAAAATTAAGTTTTTGAAGTTTTTGATCAATAACTTCAAAACTAAGTTTGTCCGGGCTCTTTTTTTTTTACATTCTTATAAAGCACCCTAAAACACACATTTTGGAAAAAAAAAATTTTTAAAAATCGATAGGTTGCTAAACTAGAATTATGCCTATTCTTGCGTTGCTGTAATTTTTATAAACTTATAAAATTTATTATTATTGACGTCGTATATTATACAGCAACATATTATTATCATATTAAACGTGTTACCATTTTATTATTTATTATAAGTACACACACACACAAATACACACACACACACCCACCACACACAAGCACTCTCTGGTCTTGCTTGGCGAACCCGTCCACTTCCTTAGAGTCGCTAAACATCATATATACACACAATTACACAGGTCGGTTGGTGTGTAGTAGTGGTACAGTGCACGAAGCATTTTAGTGACCGGGCACACGACCTATAATTGTTGTCGTTCCCGGCGCAAACACACGTCTATACCATAATAATATAATACATGACCTACCTGTAGAATCAGAATTGTTCTCATCCTTACTTTTATTATAATTAGGAGGATCAAGCACAACAGATGATCTAAATCTAGTCTTTTTAACAGTTGTTTGATCATCAGCCAATGAAAGTTCGGAAGTATTTTTAGCTTTGTTAGCTTTAGACCGTGCTTCAATTAACGAATCTGCAAAATTGAAATGCACATGTCACATTATATTATGTCATAATTGTACGTACAATACATTATTACTTTTAATTAGGTAGCGTACACTCTATCTAGTTTAAAAAATATCAAATATTTAATCAAAACACTTACTTATGTTAGCTGAAAGAACTCTAGCTTTCAAATATTTAAAATCGATCTTGTTTATTTGAGTGCGTTTTTCAATTAACCTACCAACATTGAATGATTGAACAGGCCAGGTGCACATTCCATTTTTAATCCAATGATTAGGAACAACTTCTACAGAGTTATCAATATCAAAATTGACTACTGACCACTGCATTTTGAATATGACTAAAAACTAAAAACATTCTTTATATAAGTTATTTTAAAATAGGTTAAAAATAATGGTGATTTATTCAAAGTGGATTTAAGCTAAACTACATAAACTTAGGTGTTGTAGCTATAAGTTTAGTGTGATTACAATACATAATAGTTCTTTAGTTTAACTACAATTTTTTAAATTATAGTAATATGAAAAGAATATTTACAATATACCTAATAACTTAGCATACCTATAATAATATTATATACCATAGAATGGGGTAACCCATATATTTTTATTTACCAGAGTGCCATGATGATTTAATTTTTTTTTCATAAAATGGGGTTACTTTAATATTAAGAAATTTAAGTATCAAAGTTTCCCACTATGTTGTGTAACTTTGATAGCATATTAAAAAGATCTCGAAAGATAACATCAGAAATTTAAAAATTAAAACGTTTAAATATTGATCATGACTATAGCTGTAACTAATATTTAATTTTGAGGGTTTCATCGTTAATACTACAGAAGTTATCCATAAAGTAAAAAGTTATCCTATTTTACGGTTAGGTTATATATTATATAAATACATATTATGGCGTCATTAACATTGCAAACTATTTAAGTAGATTATACGTAACATAAAATCTACCTAAATAAATTGATATATTATAATATAGAGTAGAAATATACTAATATAGTTTATATGGGATAGTCAATTATTTAACAATCTACTAGGTGCTATTTGTCGAATTTGATTGAAACTTGCAATCTTTAGTTATTAGTTTTATTAGTTTTTTTCTACTAAGATATGTTGTATGTACCTTCTTATTGTTTGAAACTATGATGATGAGTTGCAAATTATTATGACTAAATATCATTAATAGTTATAAAACTGTTTTAGCTGACGGGTCTGAGCAGGACGCCCGGAGGGAGGGGCCAGTGGGGGCCATTGCCCCCCCTGAGATTTTTCGTGTCACTTACGAAATTGGAAGTTTTTTTACATAAAGTTGATCTTGAGCGACTATTCGACAATCCTTGTATCTAACAAGTCATATAGGAGGTATTTAATCGCAATAAAAGACATTACGATTATTTTCAATACTTTTGGCTGGTTAGGCCTAATTGCCGAAATCGTGTATGAAAAACATAATATTATAATAATCAAATCAAAATACTTGGAAAGCAATAAAGCAAACGGGATTATAAATTATATCGTATAATGTATGACGTTTACGACAGAATTACAGATAATATAATATTAAAACCGATTAGCGGTTTCTGCGTTTGCGATATCGATATCTTACAAATTATAATTCCCAATATATGTTCACATTTCCTTTCGATACCATTTTTCATAATTGACCGTAGCAGTGCTTTCAATTTGTCTTATAATCTGTTTACCACCGCACATAAAATGAGCAAAGAATCAAAAAACAATATTTTGAAATACTTCAGCTCGACTACCTCAACATCAACAAAAACTATTAAAAAACGAAAACTTGACGACGACGTTGTTCAAAATAATGACATTTCAGGAAAACAGGTAAGATTTACTATTATTTTTATTTTACAAAGATTTTAGATTATATTATAATGTAGACTTTTTAATTATTTAAAGGTAAGAGTGTATAAGACTCTTTCTTTTAACATATTTTTATTTTACTCATTTAATTGTAGTAATAAGTAGTAGTAAGTATCTAATACTTAAAATTTACTAATAAATAATGAAGGTATAAATTTAAAAATAAACTCAAAATTCTTTGATTATATTTTTATTTTACTAATTTAGTTGTAATAAGCATTAAATGTATTTAACAATATTTAATGAAGTAAAATTAGTTGCTTCTAAAATAGATTTGGAGTTTTAAGTTACCACGGCGTAGTATTAAACAAGTACATCGTGAAAACTATCCAACTAATGATGTTGAGATATATTTTAGACAATCATTATTTATACCATACTTGAAATCAATTATAATGTCTCTAAAAGATAGATTTTCAGATGAAAAATTAAAAATATTTACATTATACAACCTACACCTAAAAAAAATGAAACTAATGAGCGACCAAAAATTCATAGAAAGTATTGAAGTTATTTGTACACTTTATGGTTCACTTCTAGACAATTTTAAAGAACAAGCATTGTCATGGTATGATCTATGGAAAAATAAAGAAGTCGAACCCACCATGAAATTAATTGATATTCTCGATTACGCCACATACTCGTATTACCCAGCGGTATGCCAAGCTATACAAATTGCAATTACTTTACCTGTAACTTCCTGCTCAGTAGAACGATCGTTTAGGTTTTTAAATCAGTATTTTTACAAATTGTATTCAGTGTATAAGTTCATACTTAAAATAACTTTTTAATTATGTTTCAGCACTTTACGCCGTTTAAAGACTTGGATTAGAAATAGGATGGGAAACGAAAGACTGAGTAGCTTGGGGTTGATTAATATACACCGCCAAAGGTGTGATCATAAACAATTTTTGAATCAACAAATTGATGATTCAATTAATTTGTTTGCTTCAAACAAAAGGAGATTGTCATTACTTTTTGAATAATAATATGATGATAATATGATATAAATTAAATTAAATAAAGTGGTTTTTTGTTTAAAATGTATTAAGTATGTTCTTTCTTATAAATATTAGAACTAATAGTGTAATTTTATATAAAGTTAAATTAGTTTTTATTTAAAAAAAATTTTGTTTGCCCCCCCCTGAGCTGCATCTCTGCGGGCGTGCCTGGGTTTGAGTGCATAATAGGTAAAGCTATGAACTCAATTTCATTCAATGGGAAAAGCATAATTTTTTTCTTTATTTCAGCTAAGGTAATACTTTTTGTATTTTCTGATAAATTACTAACCACATAAATATTTAGTTTGCAAGATTTGATTGGTTTTTCATACATATTTTTTTTAAATAAAAATGGTACACCAATAATAGCAATATTGTTATCACTCTTAAAGTGAGCAATATTTAAAACTTTAACAACTACATCATCTGTGGTTAAAATATAGCAATCGGAATTATTGTTTGTTTTGATTTTGATATTATTCAATACAAAAATTGTGTCAAATAGTATCAGATGTTAAAGGTCCTTTGGAATGTTTGTTTTTTAAAGAGTTTTTAATTGTTGAATTTTTTGATTTAAAATCGCACATTTCATCATATCTTTTAATAACTTGTTGTAAAGGTTTTTCATGTTTCCTCACCATACTTTTAAGATTTTTCATATAATTTTCAAAGTAAAAAGCACTACAGTTGTCAAGTGGCCCAAAATTATTATAATCATCAACTAAATGTATAATATTACGGATATTATTTGATAAATAATGCTTTCCATATAATTGCTGATAATTCTCAACAAAGTAATCAAGTAAATCTTTGGAAAATTGAACATAATCTTTTTTGTCAGGACTAAGAAGAATTGTCATTGCAATACTAAGTGAATGGAAATGTACATAACACTCATACGACAATACATCTTTTAAAACCAAGGGACCTGTATAAAGCAAGAATTGTCTCATTTCTGTTGCCTTCCAACGGTGTATTGCTTCCACTTCTCTAGGTGTACGCGAAAAATCACATGTGATATATTTTTTTAGTTTTAATAGTGAAGAAGTAATTTGTTGGGTCTTTCGACTTGGCAAGCGAATATTTAATGGTTCTTTGTGAGTCCATAATATAATTAATTTTTTCATCACACCCAAACATATTATATGCATATAATCTAATGAAAAACTCTTTACAACATCAATACCGGGTATCTCAATTATATTGGACAATTCACTTGATACATGGTGATCATCATATGTCCTATTAATATAATTTTCATGAGTTCTTTTAGTACTACAATTTTTTTGATATGGAAAGCATACGCGGTTTTTAAGATATTCTCCTTCTTAAATACAACGATTACATGAACTAAAGCCTGAGTGACCTTTTGTTTTTAAGATGAAGGATTTTGCTGGAGTATCGCAGGAAAACACAAATATTGAAACTTTTTTTAAAGAACCATTAACTACAATTCCATTTTCAACTATATTATTAGCTTCAGAGACAAAATCATGCATAAATTGGTTGCTATCTGTTGGTTTCTCGTTTCCCCAATATATTCCAATAGGGAAGACATCATTATTAAATGGAAAAATATATGCTAATATAGGCCAAAATGCACTAGAACTACTCTTTGTTAACGGAAGTCCATCTATTCCTATGTTTAACATTATTGTATCACCACTAGTACAATGCTTGTGAAATCTTTTAATGCCTACCTCAAGTCCAAAGTGATAATAAATACCAGGATTAACATGTTTTATACCAACAACTTTAGAGGAGCCAGAACCAACCAAAGTCCTACAATCCATTGGAAGAGTATTTTCAAAACATTTATGTTCTTTAAGAATTTTTAATGATGAAGTGAATGCGTTTTGACATATACCAAATTGTATTGACCATTCTAACAAGTTTTTGGATATGAATTCATGCTCATTATAATTGTTGGATTTGTATTTTTCTGTTAATGAAGAAGAATTTAATTCAATACTGCTAGACTGTATATTATTATGTATTTGAATACCTAATGGAGGACACGATGAAAATGTTGCACCATTAAATGATTCATTATTATCATTAATTAAATTATTCTCTGGAATATTAGACGGTTCAAAATGCGGTATAACTGAAGTTTCTTGATGTTCACTTAAATTATCATCAGTATTTTTTGATGTTAACCCAACCAATCCATTAACCATCAATTCTATCTCTTCCTGAATCTTTCTCCTTTTAGACCTATAGATCTTAATCATTTTTAAATAAATCTGGAAAAGTATTGACATTTCAAATTTATAACTATGAAGAAATTATATTATCAATATAAAAATTAAACAAGTTCAAATTAAAGTAAATTAGAGTAAATTTTTATATTATACAGTAATACGTATCCAAATTGTAATAGTTATAAGTTGTGTATACCTAGTACCTAATCTATCCAAATTATTTTTATAAATATTATCTATGAGTATAGGTAATAATGTTTTATTATTTAGGTAATTAATACATATTAATATAATATTGGGAAACTTAACAAAGTATCTAGGTATGAGTTATAAAAGTTATTACCTAAAGTTAATCATAATATTGAAATACAGTATTACCTACTAATTACTTTATGCCTATACCTACCTAGGTATATCTTTATTAAATACAAATTACATTTAGGCTACTGATATTTGATATACTTATAAAATATGTAGTACCTATCCTGTGTTGTGTATTACTAGGTATTAAAATCACATTAAGACTAAGCAACCATAGATTTGCAATACAATACAAAAGGTATAAAGGAAAGTTGCAAAATATGTAATTTAACCTAATAAATTATTAGCCACTAAATAATATTTTATTAGGGTAGGTAAATTACTGATTCATTAAATCTTCAGTAATTGTTTATGCATAGGTAGGTAGGCATATTGGTATTACATTAAGTTCGCTATACCGTCAAGCATCCTATGTGTTTATACGAACCGATAAAGATGAACTCATTAATGAATTTCAAACATGTTTTATAGAGAGATTGGTAATCACGATTCACGTAGTATGATGGTCTTAATTTTGGAAATAGTACATTTTGGATTGTCGCTCACCATTAATGATAAAATTAAAATAGGTAGTACACAGTAGATTACAGTCTACAGAATGAGTAACCTATACTATGATATTTTAATTTTAAGAAACTTACCGATTATTGTAGCAGTTTTTAATTTTTGTATTGCAACTGTCAGCGTCCGTCGTTCAGCCGTCCAAAAAACGTGGTTTATACTTTATTGTAAAAATGTCAACAAAAGTCAGAGACACAAAATCACGATTGTCGCAGTGACGCACAAATTTGTGACCGATAATAGTAACCAAGTTCCTATTTGTTACCAAGCAAGACCACCCGCTCTACGACTGACGCCGCCGCGAGCTTGTGCAAGTGCGCAACTGGTAACAGCTCCGCTGTTCTCGCCTCACTCTCTCCGCTCTCGCCGCCTGGCTCGCGCATGTTGTCCGCACGTCCCTGATCTTTTATTTAGTGATGGTAAAATGCTATTTATTTATTTACCAATAGCTATTGCCATTTTCAATTTTGTGTAAACAGCTGATAATGTGATTATGCTATTGTAGTATTGTATATTTATAAGATCCGGCGCAAATTGGACACAGCCCATGTACACGCCACGCGCAGCACACGCGTGGACTATTTTGTAGAACATTGATTGAGACGGAGTGGCGCATATTAAACCTATCCCACGGCCAGTACAGTTCCAGCCTGTGTTCGCATGGGTAAAGTTGTGCTTTCAACACAGTTTCGTGGATCGTGGGTTCCTATATTTGGATTATATTATAATATAATATTATATTAATATATATTTCCTATATTTTTTAAGATGGAAAAATTAATTGAAATTGTTAGAGGCTTTCCTGTTTTGTATGATACTTCTTATGAAGATTATATGAGATCAAAACTGAAAGATGATTTGTGGGATAAGATAGCTAAAGAATTAAATACGCCAGAAATACCATCAGGTGAGTAATCTTGTTTGATATATTTTGTAGAAATAATAATTTCTAATAATAGTTGTAATATGTTGTGCGTTTCACATGGACGCGTATCGTACGCGGCGCGTTTCGGTTTACATTGCAAAAACAAAGACCGCCATACCCATCGTCGGTCTGGGGCGTGTAAACAGAATTCCTTTATTTATAAAAAATTTTAAATGTAATTATGTTTAATTCATGTGATGATTTATAACTTATACAGTTGTACAGTAATACTATTTTAAAATTTATTTCATTTAAGAAACAATACGTAATAAAATAACTTTTGACGATTATTAAAATATTAACGAATAACGATTAACGAGTGCGGAGTTCTCAGAGCTCTCAGAGACTGGGATTCGTGGTGTCGTTGTGCTATGAGTCTATGAACTATAAATAGCCAAATAGATATACGATATACGGGAAATATTATTTTTAAATGTCATGTCTTTTCATCGACGATAAGCAATATTTCTTCATAATCGATAAACGAAACTAAATAGTAAATAATAATATCTTGTTTGAAAATTTTATATTTAATATTTTTAAAAACAAAATATAATAATATGTATTTAAAATACAGAAAAAGTATTTAAATATTAATATTTAAATATTTAACAAGTATGTATAGGGATAATAATTTTAAGATTTAGCGTGGCATCACAGTTTATTATTTTTATTTTTTATTTATAATATTAAACAATATTATTTTTTCGATTTTACATGTAATTTATTTTTTATATTACATTGTAGTAAATTACATTTTATATTGTATCAACAACATTTTTAATTAACAACATCTTAATTTATATATTATTAATTAATAACATCCTAATTTAAATATTCTTAAATAATGACATCTTAATTTACATATTTTTTATTCAAAACTGTCCCCTTTGTACTGCTCTTCTTTGCCAGTCAACAGATCCGTAGTTAGAATTAAAACATTCAGTGAAGTTTTGTCGAATTGAAAATGCTTCATTAGAACTTCTACTTCGATTAGGTGCTAAAGAACTAAAATTACTTTCATCAAAGCTGTATGCTATTTCATCATCTTCGTCCTGTATACTGGCATTTGAAAGAATATCAGTTCTCAAATAATTATGAAGCACAATTGTGGCCAACATTACTTTATCTATGGTGTCCAATTTGCATTCAAAAGGTCTTTTGTACACACGAAATCTTGCTGTTAATATTCCAAAGCTACTTTCTACTGTTTGTCTTGCTCGGGATAATCGATAATTAAAAACCTTGTTTTCATAATTGCCAGTCACTCTCGCTCTAGGATATGGACGCATCAAATTTGGCATTAGAGGAAATGCTTCGTCTCCGACAAAGACATACGGTGTTCCTGTATTTTGCCCGGGTAACGGTTTTGGTTCAGGCAATTGTAAAGACCCACTGTTTAGCATTTTCCCTAACGAGGAATTGGCGAAAATGTTTCCATCGCTAAACCTACCCATAGAATCCACATTTATAGTTGTAAAACGATAATTTGCATCCACAGTCGCCATCAAAACAATGGAAAAATATTGCTTATAGTTGTAGAAAGAAGACCCACTAAGAAGTGGTTTCCGAATGGCGATATGTTTTCCATCAACTGCACCCAAACAGTTATAAAACTGCCATTTTCTCTCATAATCCAAGGCAATATTTTTCCAAGTTTCCACTGTTGGTGCAGGTATGTAGAAGGGTTGTAAACGATGCCACAGAGCTGCACATACTTCATTTACAATATTTGATACTGTTCTCTCCCCCAATCTATAGCTTAATGCTATAGTTTTAAACATGTCACCAGTGGCCAAATACCTAAAAAAGTATGAAAAAAAATTATATAGTTTCTAAACGGAGTGATAAATGTATTGATTTTACAATGATGTGTGTTTTTTTGTTTATTTTTTTATAATTGACGATTGAATTTGTATTTTATTTTATACGACTATTTTTAATTACAGCCCAAGCTGCTAAGGATCAATGGCGAAAGCTAAGAGAATGTCATAGAGAAGCTCTTCGGAGACAACAAAAAAAAAGTGGGCAACAGGCAACACATGTTAGGCTATGGACGTACCAAAAACAAATGGAGTTTCTCCAACCTTTTATGAAAAACAGAAATACTGTTGGAAATCCCACTTCACCCCTTGAAGAAAGTCAATTGGCCACTTCACCCTGTGAAGAAAGTCAGTTGGAAGAGTTTGATATTCCACCATCTGATGAACCCAGAATTGAAGCAACAAATGGCGAACCAACCGAACCTTCTGAAAATGTCGCCCGTAAAAGATTTAAAAAATCCACGATTTCTAATGATCCTGTTATGCGAAAGTTTATTGAGGAAAGTGACAAGAGAGCAAAAAAGAGGGATGAATTACGTCAGAGTCTTGTTGCAGAAACACAAAAGCAAGAAGAATTAAAAAATGATGCTTTGTATCAATTTTTTATGTCTATGTACAACATCACTAAAGGTCTTCCAACAAAATACCAAAGACAAGTCAGAAGAAATTTATTTCAAGCTGTTTCTGATGCCGAAGACAAAGCTGAGGATGAAATCACAGACAAACGTGAAGTTAACCAAACTTATCAGATGAACACACAACGTGCTATTTCAATAACACCCCAGCCTACTAGTTCATTATCTTGTGCCTTAACGCAAGGATACCCTGAATTTTTTTCTGCGTCGAATTCAACTTCGATTAGCTCAGTTGACACAAATGAAAGAAACTGCTCAAGACATGAAGACGATTCTTCAAGAACATTTTTTGATTTGTTATAACATGGTGTAATTGAATAATATAATAATATAATAATAATATTTTACAAAAAAAAACATTTTTATTTTTATTTTTTTTCGTTTTTAGTTTTAAAGTAACAGCCAAATAAAAAAATTGATTTTGTCGAAAACTGGTGAATTACGAGTACCTACTTTGTAATTTGTTACATTTATATAAAAATCTTAAAATAAAGTTTCAAATTTCGTATCCAAAATCTTTAAAAATGCTACAAAACTGTAAAATGTTCTAAAAATTAAGAAAATAACCTAAAACCTAAAAATTGTCAAGAAATGCAAAGTAAATTTTCTTATTTTCATTAAAAGTACATAAAACAGATAAAAACAAAAACCAAATATATTATTAGATTCTTGAAACCGTACATGATCGCCTACGATTTATTTCAAAACAGTAACTTATCGCCAGTCATAATTATTAGTAACCATCAAATGTAATCGTGGTATTAAACGCTTACCTCAGGCATACTGCTAGTTTTTCTTCACTTCCAATAGGTTTTTGTGCATTGCACTCTTGACCAGTGATATCCATTTTAATTAATTCATGAACTTCACTAAACTGTTTTCTGTTTAATCTAAACGACTCTTTGAACACACTATCTGGAACTTCACTGGATAACTTAAACTCTCCATGACTCTCTCTTTTTCGTAAATATTCATTCGTTTTACTTTTTTTTCTTTTTTTACCGAGTAGGTGTATATACCTTTCATCGTCCTCAGATTCAGATTCTAAATCGAGAAGAAGTTGCTGCTGGCTTGCTGTCATCTTATGAGCTATACTGGGAGAAATGATGGAGATTTTGGTATATGTAGGGTAATGGGTATGGGTAAGGCATGGGCGTGGGCTGAGTTCAATATACGTTACTATTAAAAAACGTGGACTTGGACTGGGTTTCGGTCACACGTGTGCTGCGCGTGGCGTGTACATGGGCTGTGTCCAATTTGCGCCGGCTCTAATAATTAGCAGCTAATACTATAGTTAACATTTTAGCAATACCAAATAAGTCATGACGAGATGGCTCTTTTTCAAATGTTCTAGCTCTCCCTTGTGACGCCTGAGTTCATATTGATTTATATATAAAGGTTTTCCTTATTCATTAATGTCAGTGCGAATACTCCCTACGCCTAGTCCCTCTTTATTTCGGAGCGATAGTATACACTGGAAAGAGTTGTAGTCCTATATAGTGCTACATCAATCTCAACAGAACTCACCACTTCGATGAACAGTGTCCAATTGGTCACAGGGGAGGATGATACGCCTTATTTTTTTTACATTTTATTGAATAAATTACCAAATTTAAAATGTTTTTACTTCACATAATATAATGTACACAAGAAACATTGATTCAGAAAGTATTTAAGAACAAATACAAAATATACTTGCAATGTATTTAAATACTTTTGAAATATTTTTTTTTATTTTAATAAATAAAAGTCTGTTTGTTAAATAATTTAAAATAGTATAATGTTATATTTAATTAGGTACTTAGTATTTGTTGTACCTCCTACTTAAATTTATACAAAAATGAAAATAAAACTTGTTTTATAATAATTTTGAAATATTTTGTTCTTTGGTAATTAAACAGTTGTTAATAATGTTGTCAAATATGGTACCAAATACAACTCCAACTATAGCTATTCAAAATACAACTCCATCATCATTTTTCAAAATCCAACTTCATCGTTGATCAACGCAAAAGAAAATAAACTAATATTTTAGAATACCTACCAAGAAAAGTGACATTCGACACACAAAATAAAATTGACGATGTCCTTATTCAAAGATCGCTAAAGATTTTCAACCATTGAAGATGGTCGAAGACGAAGGTTTTAGGCATTTTGTTCATCTGCTAAATCCTTCATATAAAATACCAAACCACCATACATATATTTAATGGAACAAAATTTAACAATATTTTAAAAACATGTAACCGTTCCATATTTCCTACTACATGTTAAAGACATGTTTCTATAAAATGGGAGATACCATTTATTTTCAATATTTAAAGGAAAACATGTTTATAATATTTTAGTAACATGTTACCGTTTCATATTTCCTAAAACATCTTCGAAACATGTTTCTATAATATGGGAGGAACCATTTATTTTCAATATTTAATAGAACATATGTTTATAATATTTTAGTAACATGTTACCGTTTCATATTTCCTAAAACATCTTCGAAACATGTTTCTATAATATGGGAGGAACCATTTATTTTCAATATTTAATAGAACATATGTTTATAATATTTGAGTAACATGTTACCGTTTCATATTTCCAAAAACATCTTAGAAACATGTTTCTATAATATGGAAGAAACTATTTATTTTCAATAATTGATAGAACATACGTTAACAAGGTGTTCAAAATATGATTTCATAACATATTTCCAAGAACACTTAAAACACATATGACTAAAATGTGCACATGTTCTGAATGCTGTGTGGGTATTGGTGGCGGAGAGAGTATAATAAATTTACCATAATCTATGCTAAATATATATTATAAATATTTGTGTGCCTGTGTGTGTAGGTGTCATAAGCATAGAGAATCACATTCATTAGGTAAAAATAATTGAGTGTATAAAATGTATTAATGTATAATTAAATGTATTCCGAGTTAACATAAATATGTCAAGTCATAAACATCCGAATCCTGTCATATTTAATGTTATATCATTAAGTAATGACACAAAAGGTTGAGTTCTTCATACTCCAAGTATTAACAACAAATGAATTTTAAATAATTAAGTACCTTAGATATTTCAAATAACTAATAAGTATTAATCAATAGTAAATAGGTTTTTGTAAATGTATTATCTAACCTAAATTTAATATAATAGTATGTAAATATCATTCAGTGCATTTAACTTTGTAGGAATAAGCTATAAGCTATGAGAAATTTATTGATAACATTTTCTATTGTATTTAACCTGTTTTTGAAGTTTTTTATTTTGTTAAACTATCTTTTATTATTATTATTGACACAATATAAAATAAAAATGTAAATTATAAATGTGTGTGTGTGTGTTTGTGGGTGTAGTAAGCCTAAAGAATCACATAGAATAGGTAACAATAATAGGTATTTCAAATAACTAATAAGGAGGAGTTAAAAGGCGAAGTCAAAAAAACTGTTTGCTATGTATACTATTTTAAATCATTATTAAGTCTATATTGGTAGCTCATATTGGTAAATATTTTTTTTTATCTACCGTAAGAAAGGTATGTGTAAAAAGTATTCACTCTAAGGGGCGAATTCACATTCCCAGTGTTAATAAATACAATAGTTTAAGTTTCTTACATAAAAGCCATTGCGTACGGATTGATGCCCCGCAGCAAACCGTCCAATAATCCCATCACGATTTCGGACAGTTCACGATTCCCTCGTCCTGCTATATCGAGGCGCCGGTTGTTGGCCTCTCCGGACTCTAAGAAATACAACTGACAGTTGTTCGCACTTCCCGGGTCAACGGCCACCTCATTATTGGTCTTCCGATAGGTCTGGCCGTGGACAATCCACACCGGCGGTCCCCGCCCTGGCACGCGCCTGTCGTTTACGTCGCAGGTAAACGCAGCGAATGCCAGAACGTTGTTGTACCGCCGAATGTCCGCTCGGAATCGACGACCATCCTGTGAATCATCTATAAGCAAATTCATTAGTAGGTAGGGGGCGGGCAAAAACGCGCGTTGTCCTGCGGCGGTCACTTGGCCGTTGTTACAACACGTGGAGTAGTGTAAATTGACACCTAGGCCCACTTCCTCGTCTCGGAAGTGACGGGCGTTACAATCTCTGCACACTCTGTCCAACGCACCCGCGTTGTGACGCTCTGGAAGCGGGTGCGTCACTCCCGCCCGCCGGTCAAACATTGGCACACGCACCCTGGGTTGTTCGACCACTTCGTTAGGTCCTCAATCTCCTCTACCTGGAAGTCGACAATTTCCACGTCCTCAAGCTCCTCTACCTGGAAGTCAACCACTTCCACATCCTCGATCTCCTCTACCTGGAAGTCGACCACTTCCATGTCCTCAATCTCCTCCACCTGGAAGTCGACCACTTCTACGTCCTCAATGTCCTCCACCTGGAAGTCGACCACTTCCATGTCCTCCATTCCATCCACCACCTCTATCTGGACCTCCAAGTCCTCCTCTCTATCCTCTTCCGCCACCTGGACGTCCCCAAGTACCTAAAAGTTAAGTCGAGTTTAGAGTAGGTACAGTATTAGAACTGCTGCACTAACGTAACAACGTAGTAACAACATACAATAACAACCAATAGTAGAATGTATATTATTACTTTCACTCGACTGTATAAACACAACATTAAGTATACAATATCAGATATGTGAACATAATTTATATTGCATGGTTACCGTAATCGTTGTTCAATTATTTATTCAGTAATTACATTTAATACGAATGTATACAATATATAGTTTGTGGGTAATGTAGCAAAGTAAGTAAGTGCATATGTATGTTAATATAAATCGCAGTGGACCCGAACAGTGAAATATTGTTTTTTTTGACAATTTTGATCTGTGTAAGAAAATATTACAAACGCCTATATTTAATGCTTATAATAATATAATGACTAACTGTTACCGTAGAACATGTATAATACTACTAAATACCGTTGAAGGTGTGTGAGCACTGATAAAATAACAACAATAAAAACAATAATTATTGCACTCTATAACAGAAAGTGTACCTAACCTAACCTATATGCAATAATTTAATTTATACGAATGTAAGGTTTCTGTTCACAAATAATTGCGGTTCAAATTATATTTTAAAGAGTTACAAAATAATGTTTAGCTTAATGTGTGTTCAACGTGAGCAGTAAACAGGTATATTGAGATAATAAAATATGTATACTGACTTTTGTTATAGTTAAATAAATAAATTTTAACTTAAAATTAAAACTTTGGTTGAATGAACTATATAATAAGCCATAACTATCTATCAAATAATAAGTCGGCAATAAGGATTATGTCTTGGTGAACAGTGAAATGTTGTTATCTTTTTTTGTTGCAAATAATAACATAATAATGCCTATGTTAAAAGTCCATTTAAAATACACTGAGTCACAACTAACTCTAACCATAACTATCATTCATAGTTCTCCTGAGATTTTCAAGAGAAAAAGGTCTACCTAAATAACATCAGTACAATGCTATAGGTTAAATTTAAAAATAATTGATAAGTACCAATCATAGAACAAAGAAATCCACGGAAGAATGTTTAAGTTGTTTCATACATACTAATAATCTTTCTAACAACTTTGAAGCGTTGTAAAACTATATTGCCCTGCAAAAACAATTAGTGTTATAGTGTAATCATATGATAATTTAAGGTTTATGGTACTCCAATAAAAGTATAAATGTTGTAGTCCTAATCATTTTAAAAAAGAGTTGTACAAAATAATGTTTGATTGAATGTGTGACTACACCTAAATCTAAGCTCTGTCCATCCTAACATCAATACAATCTATTGTATTAAGTATTAAAATAATATAAACATTTCTTAGAGTACTACACGTGAAACGATAAAATACTTATCCAGTACACAACTTACAAATGACCTAGGTCAGTAGTAAGTAGTCATAGTAGTAGTAGTATTAGTAATAGTAGTAGCAGTAGTAGTAAAAAAGAGTGTAATTTAATATAGCATTTTAACTTCCAACAATAAAAAGAAAACATTTTAACGATTGTGTGTTCATACATGTTTAATATAATCTTGTGTTGGTTAGGTATTACCGTAACAATAACAATAATGACTTACATTTTAAAAATGTATTGCACTCTATAACTATATGTAATGGTACTCATATGCGATAAGTGCATTTAAATGAAAAGTTGAATGTAAGGTATTTATGTGTTACACAAATAAAATCATACACGGTGTGATTAAAATTATTTTTTAAAGAGTATTCAATGTGATAAAATCAAGTACACCTATATTTATTACCACTATGTATTGATATGACACACATCAGTAGTAAATATGTTACACTGTAGTACAAACAAAGTTAGTTGTATAAATAAAGGAAATAAAATTATTAAAATAATCTTGACATTTCTAACAGTAAGCCAATATGTGAAAAGCCAATAAAACACTTATCCAGTACACAGTTCACAAAAAAAGGAGAGGTTAGAAAAGAGTCAAGTAATTTATATTGTACATAATGTACATTAAGAAAATGTAAATTTATGTGAGAAAACCTCAAGTGTTTCGTTTAGGTCAATATACCCATGGTAAAAGTTGATATATTAGTATAGTTATAAGTTAATCTAGGTATCAAATTTTAGTCAATGTATGAAAATAAGCTTGACTCAGTGTTTGATAAGCAATTGAAATCTGAAACAGCAATGACACAGTTGAATTTCGTTCAGGTTATTCTACAATTTGATTTCCAATAATATAATAAGTTGAATGAAAGTTTTGTGACAAAATAGACATTTAGTTTTCAAGAATGTTTTACCGAGCCAGTATAGTATAGTAGTATAGTAAAGTATTAAGAAGGTACAGAAACAAATGTATCTAAGAACACAATGAATAATCAAGCATGTAAGGAGTTTTCACCGTAGGTTAGACATTAGGTACTCATTGTCATTGGCTAACTTTGATAGTTACATACTATGGAAATAGCGTAAACCTAGCGCTGCAGAAATTTTTGTCGAATCATATTTAAAAAGTCGGCTACACTATATTAAGTAGGTAATTCCCATATTGTAAATGTTGTGAAAATCGATCAAACTTGAAATAATAAAGATATGTGATCCACACGGTGTTATGAAAAGATAACAGAGTGAAAAGTATATCAATGTAATATCATGACTCTTGCTATAATAATATGTCATTCTCTTATTTTGTGTATTAATCCGTAGCACGTGCCTATTTATTAGATTTAGTAGTATACTTTTGTGAGCTCATATGTATAAACCTCGAATGTCATTGAGTTAAGTTATTAAATTAAGTTATGTTGCTAACACACACCGTAGATACATTAACAATACAACAGTATTAGTGATAAAGTGTAATTACTGAAGTCCAGCCCGACGGGTATAGAGTCACGGTGTACTGCAATTATTGAATATAATATAATTTATACACTCACCAAAGACGGCACTGCTGTTGTCGACAGACGGCGGCGCTCTGCGTTTCCCACAACGTAGTCAACACCGGGGACGAAATGCCTCGAACACAGCTTAGATGTGTGGTTCACGGGAATCCTTGGTCCACCACAAATGCCACCCACTCAAGACGACGATGTACAGCAATTGGAAATCTAAGGCGACACATAATTATAATAATTATTACATATAATATATTGATAAGTATTAACGTGTTGGGTGATTTACTTGTGTACGGAAACGTCAAAAATGTTGTCCACAACTCCGCATAGCGCACAGCGTTTGACCATTTTGAATAGCCTAAAAGCATCACGAACAGGTTATAGTCCATCCTGTATAATAATATCATAACAATGAGTAAAAAGTAAGTACTAAATATGAAAAACTCGTCATAAAAAAATCGTTGCAACCGAATGTAATGATCAGTATCAGTTTGTTATCAGCGGTGATGTATGACACTTGGGTGACTCGTGTTATTTTTAGAATTAATAGGTATACACCGGCTTACGAGATGTGCATAAAAATTAGAAAAATACGAAAAATGACATGCCCAACAAAATAACACAAAATATGAAGCGATAAAACACGCGTACCGCAATAGCAACGCGCCGAAACGGCTAACGAACTTACACGTCGACACACACCTAATACGAATGCGTATATAAAAAAGTTAAAGATATTCAAAGTACATTTGCGGTGTACGAAAAAAAACACGAAACGCGCCATGATGGCCAGCGGTAAAACGATGTCTGTACGTAGGTGGTCGTCCGCCGCCATGAATACACCTGTAGTTTATCTAAATATTATTTAGCAGTAGTGGATATAAAAGTTGTACTCACCGGTATGTGAAAAGCGCCCAATGCAGAACCACAAAACTCAAAAGAAAGCACTGAATATTAAATAATACAACGTATTAGGCTTTTCTATGAGAATTTATGTACGTTGCAAGAGCGCCGGTCACGAGATGAGGCAGGTTGACACGGGCGCGTTTCACGACGCCAAAGTTGTCCCCCCGCGACTCCACTCCACACCAAAACAAGCGTATAATAAGTGTCGTACTGTAGTATCGCGCGTAGTATTGCAGTGTGACTCCTAATCCGTAATAATTGGGTATTGAGTATTAAGTATGCACGCACACAATAATAATAATAATAAAAAACAACCACCTAACCTAATGTACCTATATTTACATACATCATTCGTGTACATCATTGTTGATAGATTTAAACGAAATTAGGCATACACTTGAAGTAATAGATATTATTAATATGCGTCAAGACATTAGGTACCTACCCACCCAACGCAAACATCGTGACCGTTATGTTTATATATTTATTATGTAGGTACATAATATATTATTAAGTTACCAAGAATAATATAGGTACTATATACATTATTAGTATATTGGTGTCTTTTATCAGGTACACATGTAGTATAATTTTATAAAATTCAAGTACCTATATAATACTGGTATACCCAATAAAAATCTATCAACAGCATTCATACATACATAATATTATGCGTATAAGACAAGAGTCATACACAGTACTTACATCATTGTCATAAAAATTGTAATATATGTATATAATAAACATAATAAGACATTAAATTAACGGTAGGACCTATACGACCTACATAAAAATTAAGCATTATGTATATGATATGTATATCTATATATATATATGTTTGAAAAATCGCGTGAAAAAAATGCTCTTCAACGCATATGTTCAAGCGTATTATATTATATCCATGCGATCTCCGCAACGTCAATCGGTCCCGGGTAACGGAAATAACGGGCAAACGGTGAGATCAGTCTTATAAAAGGCGGTAAAACTCTGAAAATGTTCGTTAAATATGATAAGGCGGAGGTGATAGCGAAAGGAAAATGACGAAAAAAAAAGATTAACACGGCCGCCGCAAGATACCAACAGTTCTGTGGGCCGGCTCCGAAACCACGACCCCGGGTCATCCGCACCGAAGCCTCACCTACCTACCTATCTACCGAGTTGAGAACTGGAGTCAAATCTATGACAATTAAGCCGTTTAGACGTCCCGGCGAATTACGAACACTATTTCAACGACATGTAAACGGCGAGATTTGCGAAAAAAAATAACCCTCAGACGCAAGCCTTTATGCATGTATATAGTAATACCCGCTCGACGGCGGCGATATTGTCACTCGACTCTTTTCGTCGTCCCGCGACCCCGGGACTCGTCCGGTAGGAAGTGCGGCCACGCGCGAACTACAAGTTTAGAGGGAAACGCAAATGAGGGACAAACGTTGCTGAGGGACGCGTCGAAGAGGGCTAAAACTCAAATTTTCGAAAAAAACCCGCGCGACGGCAGCGTTCGGTGTGCACATCTTTTCCGCTCCAGCCGCGAGAGGCCTTTAATTTTGACGGGAAACGAGAATAAAGTTCGAACGGGGCCACCCAGAACCCCATAGGATGGTAAAACTCGAAAATATTTGAAAAAATCGAGTACAGTGATAAGGATTGTTGGTAATGTAAATAATGAAAAAAAAAATCCGTTTAACACGGCCGCCGCAAATTATCATCAAGTCCGCTGCCGTCATCGAAACCACGACCCCGGGTCAACCGCACTAACGCCTTACCTACCTACCTACCTACTGAGTTGTAAATTGCCGTCAAATCTATGACTCGGCGAATTCCAAACGCGATTTCGACGTCCGCTCAGGGGTTTTTGAGCGGGTGATCCCACCGCGTCGGCAAGCGGACGACCGGCTTCGCCACACCCAGACGTCGAATACGCGATATTTACGAAAAAAATCGAAAATTCCGATATATAGTAATATGCCTGTATATAGTAATACCCACTCGAAAGCGGCGATATCGTCACTCAACTCTCGTCGTCGTCCCGCGGCCCCAAGGCTCGTCCCGTAGAAAGTGCGGGCGCAAGCGGCCTATAAATTTAGCGGGGAACGCGATTACGTCTTCGACGGGGAGGTCCGACTCCTAAAAAATTTGTTTAACGCGACCCGCGGCGAAAATTTTCAAAAACGTGACGACGCCGCACTCGCGGCTATCGATTTCTCCGCAGAGGCCCCCTCCGCGAACGTGGTAAGGCCGCGAGTGAACTACGAATTTAGTGGGGAACAGGAATAACGGAAGAACGGGGCCCCGAGACGCGTCGAAGAGGGCTGAAACTCGAATTTTCAAAAAAAACGGCAAAAAGCGCGCGCGACTGCGGCGCTCGGTGTGCACGTCTTTTCCGTTCCCGCGGGCTCGCCGGGAAAAAAGTACGGCCGCGCGAGGCCTTTAATTTTGACGGGAAACGCGAATGAGGTGCGAACGGCGTCGCCCAGAGCTCCATAGGGGGGTAAAACTCGAAAATATTTGAAAAATTAGTGATGAGGAGCGTTGATAATGTAAATGACAAAAAAAAAAGAGAATTAAGACACGGCCGCCGCAAATTATCCTCGATTCCGGGCACCGGCATCGAAACCACGACCCCGGGTCAAACGCACCGACGTCTTACCTACCTACCTTCCTACCGAGTCGAATTCTGGTGTCAAATCAATGACTATTAAGGCGTTTCGCCGTCCAGGCGAATTCCGAACGCGATTTCGACGTCCGCTCGGGGCTTTAGAGCGGGCGACCCCACCGCGTCGGTAAGCCGACGACCAGCTCCGCCACCTAAGCATGCAAATACGCGAAATTTGCGAAAAAAAATCCAACCTTCCGACGCACGTATATAGTAATACCCACTCGACGGCGGCGATATCGTCACTCGACTCTCGTCGACGTCCTGCGGCTCCGGGACTCGTCCCGGACGAAGTGCGGCCGCGCGCCGCCTATAAATTTAGCGGGGAACGCGAATACGACTTCGACGGGGAGGTCCGACGTCTTTAAAACGTGACGAACGTGACTTTCGCTAAACATATCGGGGAAGGTGAATAAAGTCCGAACGGGACCCCCCGGAGCCCCCGAGGGGGGTAAAACTGGAAAAGGTTTGAAAAATTTGAAAAACCCAAAAAAAATAGCGAAAACTGATAAAGAGCGTTGATAACGCGGCGACGGCTGCCGAAAAAATCTAATTTTTTCATTGGTGGGTTCCCTATAGGGTTCGAAAAAACGACACGGGCTGCGCCCTCGGGTTTCCGCTTTATATAATAGGACTAGCTCTCCGAGCGTCGCTGGGGGAGACCCTCAGACCCCCGGTGTTTGCCCCGAATGTTGTCTATTTCGGAAGCCGCAGTGGTCTTTTGGTACAGTCGTCAACACGAGCCGACACGGTTTATGGGTGATACGGAGGTCTGTGATGAGGTCTACTGTAACTGAAATTAGTGATGAGGCTTTTTATGATTAATGATAAGAATTGTGGATTTGTGATAAAAAAAAAAGTGGATTGATGATAAGGATAGTGGATGAGTGATTAGGATATTGGATTAATGATAAAAAATGTGGATAAGTGATAAGAAAAGTGGATTGATGATAGGGGTAGTGGATTAATGATAAGGATATTTGTTTAATGATAAGAATGGTGGATAATTGAAAACGATGGCGGATTAGTTAACCGGATAGCTGTAAAAGTTTTTTTCTGCCGTCGAAAGCGCCAGATCAAGGAAAAAAATACAAATATTTTGGACGGTCGAACTATATATAGTGATATAGCCGCTTTCAATTATTTGGGTCTAGCAGGTCACTCACCCACCTCGACGTTGGACGTAGTCGCCCTGGTAGGTAATGCGACTTCGACGATTAGCGGACAACGTGTGACTTCTACTTCGTGGCAACAGGTATGCAACGTTCATTACTGCTGCAGAAAACGCATATTAAGTAATTAAATACGTGAAAAAAAATGTAAAACATTTCGGGCGTCCATGCAAATCATATAGCCACCGTATTTCTTTGGGTATCTAGCAGGTCAGTCGGATAATGTGCGGCGGCCGGGTCACTTCATCAGGTTAAATGTCTCGGCATCAAGTATGCAGCGTTGATTAATGTCACCGAAACGCATAATGAAGTGATAAATTACGTGAAAAAAATTTAAAACATTTCGTGCGTATATGCAAATTATATAGTCGCCGTCATTTTTTGGGTGTCTAGCTGGTCAGTCACCTCGAATGACGTTCGCAGTAGAAATAAGGGTAGGCTATCCGACTTCGTCGGATAGCGGACAATGTGCGACGGCCGGGTCACGTCATCAGGTATGCAATCCGACTGCGTCGAATCGCAGACAGCGTTCATACAGGGGCGGACTGGGAATACTTTAGCCTAGGCAGAGAAGAATATGAGCGGCCCAAAATATTTTTTACATAATTGATGAAAATGTTCAGCTGTCTTTATAATACCTATATTTACTAAGTTTTTATGTTAATAAGTTCTAAAATTCTGAAATAATATAATATAAGTAATATAAGTAAATCATGTTACAAGATAAAAAAGTTTATTAGAACATAATGTAATTAAAATTTATGTTAACATATGTAGCATTAAAGTTGATGTACTTTTAAGATAATTAATAATATCGGATACTTCTACATCTTCTAAAAGCTGTTTTTCAATTGACATAATCAGTAATGCTTCTAAATGTTTTGAGCTTAAATTAGAATGAAGACGATTTTTTGTTATTTTTAATTTGCTGAATGTCCGTTCACAATTCACTTGTGTTACAGATAAAGTTAAAAAAAATTCATAAGCTTCACATACAATGAAACGTGTAAATTTAATGAATGTAATACTTTGTACACACAGTTTAAACAATTTTTCGGTTCATGATCTTTACTTAAAGAACACTTCTTCTCCTGGTAGAAATCATTACCTGCAACAATTTCAAGTATTACACGCATAAATAATTCATTATTAAAATTTAAAAAAAATATTTTTATGTTATTATTAATCATACCAATTAATTCAAGAGTATTGTCTTTTAATATATCAGCAAGTTCATCACTTGATTCTTCAGTATTATCATCATCTTCAGAAACATATTACTCTTGATACATTGTCTGAGTGCGGTCTTTAACTGTGTAGATATTTTTGGAAAAACTCTTTAACTCTGAATGAAGTTTTTCCTTTGGAATGTTTGACACTTCAGATAAATATGTTAAAGCTATGTTTGGCATACTAGCAACCAAATCAAAATTTTTTGGAATAAAATACTGAATATCAGCTATTAACTGACTGTTGGCAGAAAATCTTTGATTTAAACGTCTTATTATTTGGTCTATTATTTGTGCATATGTTTCAACTCTAAACTTATCAATAGGAATAGACAAAACTTTATCTGAACATTTTTCATCGAAAAATGATTTTTTTTTACTAATTCTTGAAGTTGGAAATGTATTGCTGATGTTAATTTCATCAGGAAAATTTAAAGTACAAAGTTTTTCGTTCATCTGTTTAATGAATTCTTGGGATTTCTTTTAAATAGTTTCAAATTTTAATTTAGTAATTTCTGATTTAGTTACTTCTACCATATCCCATGCAGTCGACAGATCCATGTTTTTAGTCTGCAAATATCTTGAAGTTGGTCCAATTATTTAAAAAATGTTCATAAAAATATGAGCAGTCAGTATTAATTTGAAACTACACAGTTTTTCCATCAAAGATGATGCCTCAGAACAAGTTTTAGAATCAAAATCTGGAGACTGCATCACAAAATTCAATGCACTAATGACAGTCAAAAATAAACATTGTTTCCTTCAAAAACCCAAAATAAAGATTTTTCCCTTGACCACCATCTAGTATTATTTTCGCCCACTTTTTGAAGTTTTTTCAAGCTGACACTTTCATTTATAGTATTATTTTGTTCTATCCACACATTCATACGTTTGTACGAGTCCCCAAAAAAGGTTGATAGCCTATTTAAAAATCCAAATAGATTTTTAGCATCAATATGTTTGCATGCATCACTAATACATAAGTTTAGTTTATGGCTTAACACCAAATATAGATGCTTTTTGGATTTTCTTATTCTATTCTTGATTGAAGACCACTAAATGCTCCCCTCATATCTGAAGCTCCATCAAACGATTCTCCAATTACATTTTTAAAATTAATATTATGTTTTAAAAACAAATTTTTCAACATTTCGTAATATCCTTTACCATAGGTATACTTTTGTTGTTTTTATTTATAATAAAAATTATTTTAAATAATAATAGTGATTTATATTTTTTTTAATTGTTACAAAAACTGTTGCACACTTTGCATAGGACCTACTACTTAATCGTTATAAATGTGAAATTATTTTCGTAAATTTTATTACCTGTGTAGAGGTAATACACTAACACTAACTGGAATCGTTAAAAAAAATAGTTGTAGACAGTTTAGTATTGTAATCACTATACAATATATACCTAATATGGGGTAGGTAATAATTCTGGCTTACTATAAAATACCTATTTGGTATGTGATTCAATTTATAACAACCACTGCATAGGTAGTACCTAAGTATTATGAGGATCTGTGATATATTTTTAAGATAGTTATACATTATTGTTCAAAGAACATAATTTTATGATAAGTACAATAATTTATCAATACCTATATACCTGTAGATATTTTTTCTTAACAAAAAAATAGTAAATAACTAAGTTTCTAATAGTCTCTAAAGAATTAAAACATAATTTGTCATATAATTTTAGTGGGTGCCAATAACTAATGATGAGAGTGCCAATAACCTCAACAATGGTGCCAATAACTAAATGTGTTGATATTTTTGTAAATAACTATAAATATAAAAAAATCTATTACTTCTAAACCAATTTTGATAATAAACTTAGAAAGATAAAAACATTTTAAATAAAGTCAAAGAGAATTCAGTAATTTTAACCATGGTTAAACACAAGATATAGGTTAGGTAAAGAGCGAAATTTCCTTAACCCTTTCACTACCATTGTCCATTTCAATGGACATGCATTTGTATTCATTTCTGTACATCAACATTTGATTACAACGACGTTATGATACATTATAATTGTTCGCTAAATTGTATAGATTAAGATAACCGTCTATAATTTATCTATAAATGATAAGGTTTTTGTAGATAAATAATTAACAATAGAAAATTTGAAACAGATGGTTATGTGTAAAAGTACGCAACATTTTTCTACTTTTTCTTTATTTATATTACTGTTGGCTACACTGGGTATTTTTTTCTTACATATTAGTTAGTTACAGAAGCTGTTGGTACAGTAAATTCTTTGATATCATATTTTTTTCACCTGATAACACACGTTTGATGTTATGTCCATTTGAATGGACACTGGGAGTTTATGCCTTATCATATAATGATAACAATACAATGATATTATCACTGATATGAGCTTTTCCGTTGTGAAATAATTCATAATTTTAAGGAAAGTTAAACATTTTAATGATGGCTTTAAACGAAAACCAAATTTTGGATTTATTAAATGATGGGTACAACAGTGATATTGATATTCTGGATGAAAACGACGATCGTGACGATGAATTGGAAATTCTTTTAGATAATTTCGAAAACGACGATTTTCTCGGGTATTTAGAGGCACTTCGTGAAGAAGAAGATCAACTTCAAGCAAATGAAGTTGAACACGAAGATATTGACGAAACGCATGAAATTACAGGACCAATTCATACACCAGGTACATTAGGACTTAATTTTGTTCAAAAGAAAGACATAGAGTGGATAAACACGCCTTGTACTGCACCAATATTAGAACTTAATGATTTAGTTATTGTCGACCCTCCAATTGATATGCCAACACCAATTGAATATTTCATGAAGTATTTTAATAATACGTTTTTTGAAAATGTTGCTTTTAACACCAATGTATATGCAGTGCAAAATAACAGTAGTAATTTTAAACCCACAAGTGCTACAGAAATAAAATCCCTAATTGCTATTCAAATGATAATGGGTTGTTTGAAATATCCTAAAAAGGAAATGTATTGGACACGTAGATATCGTGTTAACATTATTGCGGACACAATGACCAAAAACCGATTTTTTTCCCTGAGACAACATATTCATTTAATTAGCAATTTGGATATACCTAGAAACAATAAAGATAAATTTGTTAAGGTACGTCCTATTTACGACACTTTAAATATTCGCTGTCAACAATTACCAGTTGAACGAAACTTGAGTGTAGATGAACAAATTGTACCATTTAAAGGGAAACTATCAGTAAAGCAATACATGAAAGGAAAACCAAATCCTTGGGGGATAAAAATATTTTTACTTTGTGGAGAAAGTGGAATCGTTTACAACATGATTTTATATCAAGGCATGTCAACTAATATAAATGAAGAGCTCCAGAAAAATTTTGGTTTGGGCGGAGCTATAGTAGTTTGCCTAACGCAAAATATTAGTGAAAATCGACACTTTTTATATTTTGATAACTTTTTTTCGTCTTATAACCTTTTTTATGCGTTACTACAAAAACAAATTTATGCTGCCGGTACTGTAAGATTGAACCGATTTTTCCAACCGCCTATGATGCCTGATAAACAAATTTCGAATTTAGGAAGAGGTACCTCATTTGAAATCACGTCAAAATTAGGAATAAGTTTGCTAAAATGGTATGACAATAAACCAATAAATATGGGATCGAACTTCATAACATCAGGCGCACCGGAATACGTCAAACGCTGGGATAAAAAAAATAAAGAATTTGTGCATATAGAAAGACCCGAAGTAATAAAATTATATAACAAATCAATGGGGGGTGTTGACAAGCATGATCAATTAGTCAGCTACTACAGAATGCATATGAAATCAAAGAAGTGGACTCTTCGGATGATTTTTCATGCATTCGATATGGCGGTGGCAAATTGTTGGCTAGAATATATAAATGATGCAAATGTATTGAAGATTCCTAAAAACAGACAACTTGCTTTATTGGATTTTAAAAGCAATCTTGCCGAAGAACTTATTCTTGTTGGCCGACCTACCCCAACAAGAAAACGCGGCCGTCCATCATCAGCATCGCCTAGTGTTTCAAATGTTGACATATACGATATATCGCCCAAATGCGCCAAATCTTTGGAATTTAGACCTTTGCTAGCTGTCAGCCAAGACCAGACATCACACTACCCAAAATATGATGGAAAGAAAGAGGCGACCCGTTGCAAAGAAAACAAATGTACAGGTAAAACTCATGTAGTATGCAGAAAGTGTAACATTCATTTATGCTTTACGCCAAAAAAAGACTGTTTCTATAACTTTCACAATAAAATATAGATTTTACTTTCATTTCAATTTTCATATCATACTAAGAATTACGTACAAGATCGTTATTTGTTTTTATGAATAAGGTATTTTTATTAATAATTTCAGAGACTGAAACATGAAACAAAGTTACTAATGAAAAATAGTTTAAGTTTATACATATTTATATTATATAGGTATTAGGAATATATACCAAAGTAGGTATATCCTGTTATAAATATAAATGTAAGACGTATTTTATTACATAATATTATATTGTATTTGATGTTAAGTTTTTGTTTTTGTTTTTGTTATAATATTGTATCTATACAGAAATATTTTTTTTTCATTTGAAAATACACTCATAAAGAATATCAAAAATTACATTAATAATAATTTTTAACCGTTAACTCCCAATGTCCATTACAATGGACGATCCTGTAAATCCTTCAATAATCCTTCAAATGTTACCAAACTTGGGGAGATTGTTAATTAATGACCATAAATAAAAATAAAGTAAAAAAAAAAAAATATTGGTCAAGTACAATTAATGGGTAGTGAAAGGGTTAAGGTGCCAATAATTGCCTACTTTACCCTAATATCCAATAATGTGATTTTCACACATGCACACACAATAATGCCAAAAGGTTTACAATACTTAATAATAAAGCGGCAATTCGTGCCTGCGAAATATACAATAATGTGGCAATTTGTGCCTGTGAATTTAACACTACAAATAGATGTTTGCTTTACAATAATAATAATATAAATTATGCGAATTGCGGACACATTTAATAAAAATACGAATTTGCGATGCATCCGTGTGCTGCGAGAACGAGGAACAATACTGTACTAACGAAACATAACTTATGGAGTAAATACGTACATGAGACGAGTATAAAATTAACATATTATATAATTCACAATTTCAACAATAATAATTACCTATGATAAAATGTGCGTGTTTGTAAGTGTGTGTGTGTGTGGTGTGTTGTGCCCGCGAAGCCCTACGACCGACCATCTAAATCAAGCGAGTATCGTCAGCGGCGCAAACAATAATCTTAGATAGAATGTAATGCATTAAATTTTATCGTAACGTGGGGAAATACATATTGGTTTAGTTTTGTTAACACAGTATGACTATATTGTAAAGTGTTATTAGATCAAACAAAATGTGATTTTTTCTATTATTATTATTATTTATTTTATACCTCTACAAATAATGTGTGGAAGAAGAAAAACAAAATAAAGTATCAGATTATAACTTGAAAATAATTAAACACAGTATGACACTATGAAGTGTTTGAGCTTTCGCAATAAGCCAAATAAAATTTGGTTTATTTTTATTATTATTATTATTATATACCTAAAAAAATTAAATTGGATTTTTTTCTCCAAGTTTATCCATTGGATTTTCTCACATTATATACAGGGTGTCCCACGAAGTTCTGACAAACGAAATAACTTGTATTCTAATCAATATTTTTTTATTATTTTGTTTTATATATTCAATTGACTGTTGCACTAATATTCAATTTTTTATTTTTATTTTTTTGTACAGAAAATAAAAAAATTCAAAATAGCCAATTTATAAACATATTGAAAAAAATTAATTCAACGTTTACAGTATTTAATTAGAGTAATACGTTAGCGACTTATTAACGTTCAAATATTTGTTAAAATTTTATTTAGTACCAATTTACTGTACAATTATAGTAAAATAACTTTACTTAACTATTACTATAAATTCTAATGTATTTTCAAAATGACCACCATGTTTGTTACACATTTTTCGTATCGTTGTAATATTGACGCAGTTACTGAATTCAACATTTGTAGTGTTATGGACTTGCATGCTACTGTGATGCGCTCTTTAAAATTATTCAACGAAATAGATAGTTCAGTGTAAACATGATCTTTTAAATATCCCCACAAAAAAAAATCCAATGGAGTAAGATCTGGAGAACGTGGTGCCCATATCACAGGACGTACGTTCTATTGTGGTAACGTTCCTAGCCAAAACACTCATGTTGAGTGCGTGTCAAATATCAGATCTACTTACATTATGGATTGTACACCGTAATAGTATGTCCGAAGATATTTTACATCAATCAAAGATACTGGATCCAAATAGCACATTTAACGATACAATATATAATAAAACTTTAAGGTTACTTAATAATATTTTATTAAAAATAAATGGAAAACAATTACAATACTACAATTTACCGTTGCCTGAATGCGATAGTAATGTGAATATAGATAATCAATTTGAATATATGAGGGAAACACAATATGATAAATATAGTTTGAGAACTGATATTTCCACTAACGAGCCAAGACTTACTAATTAACAGAGATGTGTATTTGATACTGTATACAGTTTTTCGCCACGATGGTAAATTCTTTTTCATCGATGCTCCTGGAGAAACTGGTTAATAGCGTTTTTTTCGCATCGTCAGGAATAGCTGCAACATTATTGCCTGGTGGACGAACAGCACATTCAATGTTTAGCCCTTGTAGGCCCGAATTATGATCTGATGAAAAAAAAAATGTATGTGTTCTTTACATAAAACGTACTTAAATTAAGAGAAATTTCGAATTTTGAAATTGTTTGACTACTCAAACTTCAGTTTTGGTGACTTGTCATTATAATAGCATTTGGGCGTTAAATATAATTACTTACGTTACCATTTTAATAGCAATTGGGCTTTAACGTATAACACACTATATCATATGAATAATCTTTATTCGTAAAAACAAAATATAAATAACAATTTTCAAAAATTAAAAATTAGAACAATTAATATAAAATTAAATAAGACAATAGAAAATAAAGCTTATAATCATTATCACATTGGTTATACTGTGGCAGTCTTTGCAGTTACATAAAACGATAAAACAAATAAACAAACTTCCTTCTAAGTAGTAATAAAATTAGGTAAACAAATATAAAATAAAAGATCATCTGTTACATTGTTAATAATTATATAAACTTAGGTACATAATTATAATTTGGAACAAGCCAAGATCAATAGAAGGGAGTTCGTGGCGATGGTGGAAACAATTCTGAACAGCAGAGAAGAGGACGAGCGGGAGGATCAGCGGTACGATTGATGCCAGCGGCAGGATGAAAAACGGCTCGCACATATTTGACTTCGCAACAGCGATACGTCGGAGATGTCACCGACCACCGTTCTTCATCCCCCACGATGACACCACGGGAGGGATCTAGACCATACCGGAAGTCTGCATAGGACGAACCAGACTACCAGGGCGGCGGACTCCGGTCGGCCCTAGAACATCCAAGGAAGGTGCCAAGTCTCAACCGAACCATTATTACCATAAATGTCATGTCTAGGGGGGGGTAAGTCGGGGTATTGTCCCGTCTACCTCCCCCGTATATATAAAATATTTGTTGATTTTCAAATAAACGATGGCGGCGTCGCGGAAGCATTGCGAAAGCAGTCCCCGCGGCGTCGTCGGTTACAAACTGGAAAAAAAAAAAAAAAAAAAAAGGTACATAATTATAATAAGATTTAAATATTTAATTATGATAATCATAAAAACAATTCCTTGGCTTGGTAATACATAAATGGAAATCGCATTTTTTGCATGCCATATGGGTTCTTTTTTTACACCCCTATAATTTACAGAATGTGGCATCTCTCAAGTTATCTATGTATGCATAATGGCCAATGTTATCTTTTCTTATCACATCAGTAGGGCGAGGTTTAGGTTGAACTATAATTTTGTTAGATGACGACGGGCGCCCTCGTTTTCTGGAAGGTGTTACTACAGAACTCCCTATAGAAATTAATGTTGAAGCTAAATTTTGCTTAAAGCCTAATAAGTCCATTACTTTTTTTTCTGGTAAATTTATTGCTTCAGCATCATTTCTATATTCTAACCATGAATTACAAGTGGCCATATCAAAGGAATGAAAGAGCATACGCAAAATCAATTTTCTAGATTTTATAAATACTCTGTAGTAGCTAATGAGTTGGTCATGCAAATCCACCCCACCCATCGAATCATTATACAATTTGACAATTTCAGGGCGACATACTTCAACATAAGATTTATTTTTTTATCATATCGTTTAATAATATCTGGGCTGCCTGAAGTCAAAAAGTTAGAAGCGAGAGTAACAAATTTGTTATCCAACCATTAATCAGACCAACTTTTCCATCTGTTGAGGTAACTTCATATGAGGCTCCTCTTCCTAATGTATTTAGCTCTTTTTCGCTCACAACTGGGGGATTAGCAAAACCATTAAGTCTAATTGTCCCAGCTGCTTTAATTCCCAAACAATCAAGTGATGTAAATAGATTGTAAGAACTAAAAAAATTATCAAATATAAATAATGTTCATTTTTATCTATTGGTTCAACTAATTGTAGAACTATGGAACCCCAAAGACCATATTTTTTTTATATTTCATGATTTATTTCAGTTGAACTGCCCTGGTATAAAATCATATTGTAAACCATACCATTAGCAGATCAGTGTAAAAAATTTTTAATACCCCTAATTTCCCTTTAAATTTGACCATTTGCTCATCTGCAGCTAGATTAGTTTCTACTGGAAATTCTTTACAACGTTTTAAAAAAGAATTATAAAGTGGTCTAACTTTTATAAATTTATCAACATTGTTTTCAGGAATGTCATCACATGACATCGTGTTCGTCGAGTATTCGTACAATGTGTGAAAAGTGTAACGTGGGCCTCTGCATTGAATTTTTCAAAATATTTCATTCTGTAACATACTAGTATAAGAACTATAATATAATAAACGTGTATGAGAATTATTTAAAAATATTTTGTTATAACATTGTAAAATTATATCTCCTCATAATCCTAGCGTTACCATATGGTCACATCAAATTATAAGTAATTGAGTCAACAAATCAAAAAAATGTATTTAAGTTTTTTATTAAATTGGTTATTTTTAGTAACTATATAAAAAAAAACAATAAATATATAAAAAAAATACTTCGGACTTAATGGGTTAATTATTAATTGGTACTAAGTAATGAAACATTTTTCAAACAAATAATAAATAATAAGATTACTTTCAAATATCTACATGTGTCCACAATCACCAAATTTAATTTGTGTGCCATACAATGAATGTATATAGCGTATGGATAAATTTGCTGAAGTTTAGTTTAAACACCTCCTTTCTGACCAGACATAACATTTACTCCGTCAAAAGACTGGCCAACAATTGGAATATCAGATAGATTACAAAAATGCAAAAAGTCAATAATAGATGAATAGAATGCATCAGCATTTTGACTATATTATGATACATCAACAAATCCTAAAAAACGTTCTCTCACCTCTAAATTGTTTGTACAACGGGTACAGATGGACATTTGCTCTTCTTTATGAGATCTGTATTCAAACACATTGATTTATTATTTTAAACTGTTACAAAATAACTAAGCATCATTCTAAAAAATATTTATTTTTATTTACCTGACTTCATCACATTAAATAGAAAACATACCACACTTTTTAACTTCATAAACAATATTATCTCTGACATATGAAGCACAAATATTTAATAAATCATTTTGAATGGCCCAGTTAGTATGGTTAGTTGAGTTGAAAATATATTTTTTCTCGAACTCAATATAATGTTTTAAAAACAACATGCACAGCTCTTCAAAATTACCTTAAATAAGAAATTAAAATGTTATACTTAATTTTTAAAGTTAAACAAATCATTAAAATCACAAAGAATATTATTTATTTATCCTTACCTTTATTTAAAGCATCTTCATTTTCACGATGACCCTAAATGGAAGTCCCTACCGTCCAGAAATATAACAATGTCAATTAAACATTTAATATACTGCCGATTTTTGTCAATGTGCTCCTTGTTGGCTGTTGATAATTTGAAGATGTTACTACCTTGTTTTAAAGAATTTTCATATTTTAACTATCTTGACATACAATTAATGTGATTAATTGTTGAAGCGTGCAAACTTAGTTTTGATTTTTTGGTCTTTGAATCTCTTGATCCACAAAGCTATAGACGATTAGATAAAATATTGTGTAAAATATATTGTATAATAATTATTATAATTATGCCTATAAATTTACCTAGTAGGTAGGTGCATAATTTAGTTTTCATTTTATTTTTTTGTTTGAAATACATAGGTACTTCAATTTCAGACTAATTCGAATCTTAATAAAAATAGTTATGCAACTTATTTTTTTCCAGTTATTAAATCCTACTACGGTAAATGTATCTCCCGTTTGACGAGCAGTTCCAAAAATACGGCATGGAATACAAAACACGCTATCTTTTTTAATACTGTATTCGAGCCAATTAAACTCACTAAAGTGAGGTGTAAATTCTCGATTTTTACTTCCAAATTTTGTCTTAGGATACTTCTTTAAACATTTTTGAAAATCTTATTTATAATATTTACATATAAGTTGTAATTATTATTTTTTGAGGGGGCTAAGCCCCCCCCCCTGATTTGCGCCACTGGTGGCTACTCTAACAAAACATATCATTTTTCGGGTCAAAAACACATTTATTAAAATTTAAAAACAAACATAAACAATTCACTTAATTCACACAAAATACTTAGCCGTAGTACGACTGCTGTTTCCTACGTTCCTACGCCGATATACTCGACGACAACGGGACTCCCGTGTATGTGCGTACGCCATACGTGTCTTATATATCATATTTTGTATCACTTCAGCACATATTGCTTCCCAGGCCTGAGCTATCTTAATATCTGAATTACTGAATTATTTTCCCACCTATATTACGTGTATTAAATTATATCAAATCGACAACTGTCTGCAATATACGACATAAGGCGAAAAAATTCCCTTTGGGCGTTCAAGTAACATTGAGATATAATGTGGAAAAATGGCAAAAACAAAATGATTCAAACATAAACTTAGCTTCTAATCCTATTTCACTACCTTCGTGTTCAAAAGAGGTCTTACCATCATATTTATCATCAATCTTTGTGTTATTTGACGTTTCAAAATGCACATCAGGTGCTATGATAACTGAATATTACAGATCTCATAACAGCTTAAATAATAATAATATTAGGACTTTACTAGTTGAACTAATTATTCAACATCTAATATCAAATAAAATAGTTGTGTCTGTAGCACTTGCTGAAAATGTTTCAAACCAAATTCAAAGAATTTTTCTATACTCCGGCCCACGAGAGAAGTAACCCGTGTCCCGACCGAATCGCGTTCGAATCCGCGCATCCCCCACCTAGTTGACATATCGACGTTGCACGATCTCAACCATTCACGTTCGGTAACGTTGTATAGTGTGTATCATAACGTATACTTGTTATAGTGTGTCAATACGTCTGTGTCACTAATTCCGCGCCACTTATACGTCTGTAAACCACCTGTTTACTTAATTATTGTCGTTTTTTTTGTTGTTAATTTTTTTTTTTAAATGAATATCTCTCAAGAGGAATGTCAATCAAAACATGACCCTGCTACATGTTCTGAAACAAGCATCGATGTTGCAGAAATGCCTTCACCTATTAAAAAAAATCGAAAAGGACAGGTAAGAATTTTTAAATTTTTTTTATCTATTGAATTTAGATTTATTAACTCATTCTTAGTATTTTATTCGTAAAAATATTTTTTATAAATTATATACAGGGTGTAACAGAAAGGACTGACTAATGCAATAACATTTTTATAGTCAATATTTTGAATTGTTATATATATAATTTACAGTTACTTGCGCTACATATATATTATAATATAAGAAAATTATTTTTATTTTTTAATACTGAATATAAAAAATTTTAAATTGAATTAAATTTTTTTTAATGAGTTAAATATAACCAATTTGTAAATCTGATTATAAGAACAATTTTGATGGTAACAATATTTATCTAAGTCAAATAGTTTATTTTTTAGAATTTTTTAAAATATGAATATTTTTTTGATTAAATTCATTAGGAACGTAATAACATTTTTTTAAATTAAGTTTTAGGACATTTTCTGACATGAGTATATTTACTACTCATATAATGTTAAAAAATTGTTCTACGTTAAGATAGCATTATTTTTTTTTTATTTTTTGGTCAGGTTTATCTGTTACACCTTGTATATGTTTTACATATTTCGTAAATTCTAAATTATGAACGAAACGAAATCATTTTTATATTTGAACATCGTATTATAGTAATTAAATAATTAAATAATTATTATTTCAGTTTGTTGGAAGAGGGCAAAAACAGAATATTGTGAATTTATACAAGTCAAAAAAACATCAACAGCCAGACATAAAGTATAAAGATATGATAGCATCTATTTCAAAAGAAATTGGGATTGGAAAGCGTACAGTGATAACCACAATAAGTGAGTACAAAAATACAGGACAGTTGAAGTCGCCATGTAAAACAAAAATCCGCCCCAAAATCAATGACAAAATTGACGATTTTGACAAAAATGCAATTCGTCAAAAAATTCATGGATTTTGGTTTAAAGGTGAAATCCCAACTTTAAGGAAAATTGTCAATGCTATTGATGAGGATCCAGATATTCCGAGTTTACCTAGAACCTCTTTACATTTTGAATATACAAAAAGGAATCGGAATAGTGCGCTTACGGAAAGAGGAGATCTCGTTGTTTGGCGACAAAAATATATTGAGAACATAAGGCAATATCGGAGTGAAGGTCGTACAATATATTTCCTTGATGAAACGTGGGTAAACGCAGGGGAATGTAGCAGTAGAGTATGGATTGATACTTCGGTAAAATCTCATAGGGACGCATTCCTGAAAGGACTATCTACAGGCCCCAAAAATCCATCAGGTAAAGGCAAACGTCTAATAGTTGTCCATATTGGTTCAGCAGATGGTTTCGTCGAGGGGGTTCTATTGTGTTTTGAGTCGAAAAAAAACACAGCAGACTACAACGACGAAATGAATGGCGACACGTTTTACGAATGGTTTTGTGGAGTTCTGCCTCAATTAAAGGAAAATTCAATAATAGTTATAGACAACGCATCGTACCATTCTGTCAAAAAAGACCCGGTTCCCACAGTGGCTTGGAAAAAAGAAGACATAATAAATTGGTTGAAGTCTAAAGATATTGTTTTCGATAAACCGATGGTGAAATTTCGATTGCTTGATAAGGTAAACGAAATTAAACCTCTTCACACTAAATATGTAATTGACGAAGAGGCTTTGAAAACAAATCGACATGTTTTACGTTTGCCACCTTACCATGCCGAACTTAATCCTATAGAACTTGCGTGGTCTGTAGTGAAGAATCATGTTAAACAAAATAATACAACATTTAAACTAAATTATGTTAAAAAATTGCTGATCGAAGGTGTCCAGAAAGTGACTTCTGACATGTGGGCCAATTTCGTTAGTCATACTATTAAAGAAGAAGACAAATTGTATGAAATTGACTTCATCACTGAAAATATGCTGGATAATGAAGAATCACATTCACATATAATGACTATAACTGGTGACACTTCTTCTGATTTTTCTGACGAGTAATTATTGTAAATTATATACCTAATTAATAAATGTGACTTAAATATTTTTTTGTATTTATATACTAAATATTATGTATATATTTTTGTTATTATCCGATTCTAAAATATAATATTTTTAAAAGTGACTTACATTTTTTTTTTGTATTTATGTACTAAATATTATGTATATTTTTTGTTTTTTTATACAATTGTAAAATATATTATTAATACTAACATAACTAAATCACTTTCGAATACCTAAACGTGAAATATCACGTTATAGTATACATATTATGTAGGTACTTATATACTTTAAATTTTACATGTTTTTATACTATTACGTACAATTTTGTAAATATTGAATATTTAAAAATAAAAATAAATTTTAATTTACATTTGTTCCACTCGTGCTATACGTTAATATTATGAATGACAATATATTATAATCACTCTGTATAGCGCTTGTTTCGCGCTGTATGCACGCCACAACCCGACACTGAATGACACAAAGTGGGGGAATAGAGGTCTCGGAACGGTCGCAGCCGTCAGTCTGCATGCGCGAAACGGGTTACTTCTCTCGTGGGCCGGAGTATATCTGAACTAAAGGTTTGAATGTTTGATATTAAATACCTATTTTAAAAAGAGTTATATAGTAATTGGAATATATCTCTAGGTTTATATAAATATTTTACATAATAGCTTGTTAAACTATTTGAACTTCAATTTATGAAAGACCAATCGAAACAACCCAAAGGCAAGATTTACTGCAAATATTTTAATACAATAAGAATGTTAAAGACAAGTGGGTATCTAACTAAGTGGATAACTAGAAATACCAATAAGAGACAAATGATCAATTCATCCAATGGTAATGTTTTTAGTCGATGGGATAGTAATTATTAGGGCTCGGATTTTAAAGCATAATAAATAACAAAAAAAGCACAAAAACGTTTTGAAAAAGCAAAAATGAAGCATATTTATTTTTTTAAAAAAGCAAAAAAAAAGCATGACCAAAAATTAACATGAATTAGTTATAATTTTATAAAACTGAATATAAAAATTAAAAAATCAATTTAAAATTAAAATTTTCGTTTTCGTGTCTTTTAGCAGCTTGAACATATTTTTTTCTCGCGTATATGCTATACATTGTATAATATTATATTTTTTTTCATGTGACACTTTTGTTTCACAAAGTTTGCAATATAAAATCGATCTATCTGCTTGAAAAAATTATTTACCAAATTCTTACAACACTATAAAGCTTTATAAAACTTAAACTTTGATCTGGTCGATATCGATAATATGAGTACTGAACGTAAGTTCTACAGACTATATGCAATAGCCGATAAGCTATCGACCCATAAGCTATCTGTAGATCGTTAATTTATATGTTTAAGGTCGTTTCACACTAATGGTACGGTCACGGTCATTATTGCGGGTTTTCACATTTCTTATTAAGCAGTGGCGGATCGTGGGTTCTGGTGGTTGGGGTTTACTATTTAAAAACTTGCAATATTTTTAAAAAATGTAAAATTAAGAATATTATACAATTAATTTTCTTCATGTAATTAATTTTAGTAGGGGGTGCGATCGTCCCGTCGTCCAAACCACGAGTCGCCACTATTATTAAGTAAATAACCATTTATTTTTATTTTTATAACATAACAGAAATATAAAAATTCCACAGTTAGAATGTCTGAAAAAAGCAATAAAAAAGCAAAAAATGCATTTATACAAAAAAAGCAAAAATAAATTCGTTTATTTGGAATCAGATTGACTTGAAACGAAATATAAAAAGAAGCATTTCCTTTAAAATCCGAGCCCTAGTAATTATTATGGTAAGTCCATTAAAATAAATTACTGTTTTTTTTTTAAAAAAATTTTTTCTTATTTTTAATAAAATGTATTACTTATTTATTACAGTGAGACGGTACGCAACGACGACCAATACAAAGAACAGGCGTCGGAGCCACCTCTCTACACTTTTGTCAACCCCCACCACGGGCTACGGCAGCGCGACGCCGTCGACTCCCCCACTGCGCCTCAAAGGCACAGGGTGGGACTGGAAGGCAAGTCGCGTTAGACGAGTAACGGCCGCTGGCGATCGCCTCGCTCTCGCTCACCGACCGTCTGACCGACTACACACCGGTATCGACTGTTGAGACCATACACACATAAAATTGCCTACTACAATTATATTTTTTTACAATTGTGTATTCACCACGGCTTTCGCCAAGCTGTAGCAACCGAAATTTGTTCCGTTACTAGTATTTTAAGATTACACCTGTATATTTATATTATAATATATTCACGGCGGTAACCACGCCGTCACGAGTTATCCTCGTCGTTAAATAAACGACTACCCGTGGACATAACCACACTATACTCTGTTCAGCGAGAGACCGCGCTGTGTACCGACGAAAAATGGTTCCCCCACGCAACACCCTGCCATTGAGGAACTGGTTTTGATAGCATGGTGACGCAGAGGGATACGCAGAATTGGCGTACTCTCTCGCTGAACAGAGTATATGCTTCAGTAGTGTTAGGGCGGCCGCACACGAGCGACTTTTTGTTGCGCAACTTTTTTGTCTTTGTAGCTGTCTAGTTGCTTCGGAGTGTGAGAGTGCGCACACGACGATCAACTATTTACTGTACACTATGCATTCGATAAATACGCGTGCACATCGTTATCATAAGTTATCATATGCATACGTACATCTCAATCGTCCATTTTCAATCTTCAACATCAATTACGTACACTTAACCTATTATGGATTTTTTGGATACTGCAGTAGTTTGTGCTCTTATCATTCGACACAGGAAATATCAACGGAAAAGGAAATATTGGGTTCACCCGCTGATATCTGAAAGAATGAATAAAGAGGAAATTTACTTTGATGTTCGAAGAGTTAAGAAGTTACCTAGAGAAATTTTTTGGTTATTTCCGCATGAGTGTAACTTCATTTGACGAGCTAATTACATTTCTGGAACCTGCCATCACCTACCGAAATACAAACATGCGACTGGCAATTCCACCAGAAGAGAGGCTCGCTGTTACATTGAGGTGAGATGTATAAATAAATACAATTTCTTTTTTCTTTCATTATTTATTATTAAAAGTAAAGATAACTTTTTATATGAAATAAGATACAATATTTAATTAAGCATAGAAATAGTGTTAATTTATATCATTCGTGGTTTCTAATCCATCTGAAGACGCTGAAAAATTTGATATGTATGACTGTACACTGTCGGTAGTTTGAGGTGAAATAAGTTGTATGTTTTGGTTCAAAGTGGTGGGTTGATTCATAGATGTAGATGTACCAGTTATTAAATTCAAAGGAGTGGAGTAATTAGCAATGTTTCTACTGAAATCAAGTGTGTTCGTTGGTGGCGAATTGTTCTGGAAATTTTTGAGTAACTGAAGAATTTGAATTTGTGCATCGATCTTTTGGTGTGTAGGTATTGCTCTCAGCATATGTACAAGAGACAGTGCAAAATGTGTGTCTGAGTCAACCACGCTTGGAGCAGTTTAATTTTTTTTTGCTTCAAGTATATGGATTAGTTTTTCTTCGTAACTCATCTTCTTCTTCTTCATTGAATTTGATGTGGTGTGTGAAGAAGGAATGACAGGCGGGCTTTGTAAATCCTCTGTTTCCTCTGCATGTTCTTCATCGCTTACGTTTATTTCAGCATTTCCACTTGTTTCGCATACTTGTACGGTTGGTATAAGAAATAAAAGTTGATCGTAATATTTATATTTTCGTCGCTTACTGGCAGGTTGCCCTGACTTAACCGACTTTTGTTCACGCAATTCTCTTGCAAAACATGTCTTTAGATTTTTCCATCTTCGTTGTATCATTATTCCAAAAAACCATTTATAAATAATAATATAATAATAGAGATTACAACTAGGTATTAAATTTGTAGTAATATTAGCTATATTAAAAACTTAAATAGTAGTACTTAAATGGTACTTTTCTTTAGGTATCTAGCAAGTGGCTCAAGTTTCAATGAACTATCATACAACTATTTGATTGGCGCCAGCACAATTCGTAAGATAGTGAAAACAACATGCACGGAAATTTAGAATATTTTGCAGCCTATTGTTATGCCAGAGATAAGCGAAGAAGGGTGGTTACACATATCTGAACAATTTTATAAAAATACCCATTTTCCTTACATCATTGGTGCTATAGATGGCAAACATATCAGAATAATCCAACCACAAATTACTGGCTCAGAATTTTTTAATTAAAAGTGCTGATGGCATTGGTTGATGCTGATTATCAATTCGTCTACATAGATGTTGGCGCAAATGGAGCAGCAGGTGATTCTTCAGTCTTTAAATAATTCAAATATGGCCATAAAGTTACGACAAAACCTTTTGAATATACCAAAAGATCGAACATTGCCCAACGATCCAGAAGGTAAACCAATGCCTTTTTGTTTGGTTGCTGATGAAGCTTTTGGGTTATCAAGACACATTTTGCGTCCATTTGGGAAAAAAAACGCTTACCCCAATAAAAAAAAATTACAACCGAAGGCAAACAACAGCTCGTCGAATGATTGAATGCACATTTGGCATATTAGCAAACAAATGGCGTATTTTCCATAGACCTATTGATGTTAGCATCGATTTCTGTAACACGATAATCAAATCATGTTGTGTGCTCCATAATTTCGTACGCAAAAGAGATGGAATTAATTTTACAGACACGCAGCTTATGAATGCACACTGCAGAGTGTTAATATTGAACCCCACGATAGAACTATATCTGCTGTCAATATACGTAACTATTTTGCAACCTATTTTACATCCCCTCAAGGATCTGTTCCATGGCAGTACAATGAACTCTGATGTGAATAATAAATTTAATAATTATATATTTAATATACATATTCAATTTTTTAATAATAAATAATGTCTTTATAATATTAATAAAATTATAATACCTTGTTAATATTATTTTACTATTAATACGAATATGGTAAATGACATTGGAACACCTGTAATATTTTTAGAGAATAACATTTTTAAGATAATATAAATCCATGCTCTATTTATTATTATCCTAACGTCAACATGCGTAAAATACCCCGGCCCACACGTGCAGTCGCAGTTAAGATACACTGTACTTTTATCTTAACGACGTCCACGTGCAGCTAGCTTATCAATGTATATTGTATATTGAACATTTTATATTAGTTTTGTAATTTTGTATACATATATTATATACGAGGGCGGGCTGATAAGTAATGCCTCTTATCTCATAGTTATTTTTAGATGTACGATAAAATTGTCATTTGTCGTTAATATAATAGTTTATGTCGTTGGTTTAGTGTGTGCGAAGACGCGATACTGTAATGTTAATATTTTATTATTTATGGAATCAATAATGACGGCACCTTCAGATGTGCGGTTCAAACAGCGTGCTGTTATTGAATTTCTCGTTGCAGAATATGTGAAGCCAGTCGATATTCATAGACGTCTGCTTGCGGTTTATGGAAATCAAACTCTCGATGTAAACAGAACGTTCGTCGTTGGGCATTACGGGTAAAAGGTTCTGAAGTCGGAAAAGCGATTATTGCCGATCAGGATCGAAGTGGACGGCCGGTGACGGTTACTGATGAGGCCCATAAACAAAAAGTCGATGATTTGGTCCAGGGAAATTGGAGGATTAAACAATCAGAAATAGCAATAGCGTTGGGAATATCTAAAGAACGTATCCAACACATTCTCTGCGAACTTGAATATCGAAAAATATGCGCAAGGTGGGTGCCCAAAATGCTGACGGAAGAAATGAAACAAAATCGCGTGGAAATTTGCCGCCAACTTCTTTTGCGTTATGACCGTGAAAGAGAAAATTTTTTAAATATTATTGTTACCGAAGATGAATCTTGGGTACATCATTATGACCCTGAAAATAAAAGACAGTCAATGGAATTTCGTCATAAGACTTCACCGGCCCCAAAGAAGTTTAAAGTTCAAGTGTCAGCTGGGAAAGTCATGTTGACTGTGTTTTGGGATTCAAAAGGTGTGATCCACACTGAATACTTAGAGAAAGGATCAACAATAAATTCTATATGATACATAGAGACACTTAAAAGGCTGAAAAAAAGGATTAATCGTGTCAGACCAAATTTAACCAAACTTTTGCTTTATCACGACAACGCGAGACCTCATTGCAGCCGTGCCACAATGACAGCAATTGAATCACTGGGATTTCAAGTCATTCCACATCCACCCTACAGCCCGGATTTGGCACCATGTGATTTTTTTCTGTTTCCTAAGCTTAAAGAACATCTCAAGGGTACAAAATTCAATTCTGACGAGAAAGTTAAAGCTGAAGTTAAACGATGGTTCAATGCTCAACCCGAAGAATTTTATTTGAACGGCATTTCTAAATTAGTAAATCGTTGGCAAAAATGTATCGCCTTAGAAGGTAGTTATGTTGAAAAATAATAGTATGTAAATAAAAATCATTAAATTTACTATACGTGAGTTTTTCATTAATTATTCTATGTATAATACTTTTAAAACTACGCGTCAAGAGGCATTACTTATCAGCCGCCCTCGTATATTTCTAGCACAATTACTTCTACTCATATGTTTACAAGATTTAAAAGCACGAACCTGCTTGTTTTTTTTGTTCTGCATTGAGTTGTCCCCAGGTCGTACACAGCACATTTAAGCACACTTCTTCCCATAGTTTACTTTTTAAATTAGCATCTGAATAATCTTTTAAATTTTTATTAAACAATGCCGGTCTTTTTTCTACTTCATTTATTAACAATTAACTGTCAATGTCTTCATCTCGTGGACAAGCTACTGTGGCAATTTTGTTCTAATGAAATTGATGTGGCTTGCTTAGACGTCACTGAAAAAAATGAAATGGCAACTTTATTGTCGCCCGTGTGCGCACGTAGATACCAAACTATAGACGAGGAAACTACACGGAGACAGTTTCGTCGCCCTTCTGTCAGCGGGTCGAGCAATTATAAAGTTGCGTTGCTCTGTGAGCGGGACTACATTTGACTTAGTGGAATTTGTGGAAAAGACAACACAGTTGAGCAACAAAAAGTTGCTTGTGTGCGGCCGCCCTTATTATTTTGTGAAAGTGTCGCCACCTCATCTTCATCTGGACCGGACTGCCGCGATACACCATCCCGCCGTAGCCCGCGTCAACAGAACCTGAAGAAGATATAAATTTAGTTTTGAACCAAAGCTATTTAATATCCGATTACATCAATATTATATTGTGGTAATCTCTCAATAGTTAATAAATTTAAACATATACATACAAATATTAGTATTATAATTAGATTTAAAATTAATTATTTTAGTAACAAGGAACCTATTTACAGGGCTTGAAACCGGTTACCGGTTTTTACCGAAAACCGGTAATTCACCGGAATTTTGGGGAACCTATAATCGGTTACCGTTATTATAAACCTATTTGTTCCCCGGTTATCATGACAATTTTTCAGCTAACATAATACGTTATAATAACGTAATATATTTTAACCGGTTAAGAACCGATTACCGGTATTTATAAATACTGACTACCGTTACGTATGAATAATAATATTATGTTTAATTTATTTTAGCTACATAAATAATTATATGCTCGTAGCTACTAATGGTTTAATAAATAATAACTTCTTAAAACTATTCTTAAATCATACTATTATATCTTCGTTTTTTTTCCTAGTCTAAATTCTTGTAATAATAATTCAAATAATTGGTATTCTACATTTCTATTTCCGACCTACCCATAATATAAAATATTGTTGGTTGGTAATGACTAGGGCTGGGATTTTAATGCCCTAAAAAAAAAATGCTTTTATGATCTAAAATTTTTTTATTTTTTATTATTTTAGTATAAATTACAATAAAAAGTTTTAAAAAATGCATTATAAAAATCTATTACAAGTGTAAATTGTAAATACATAGTTTTAGAATGAATCTAAAAAAAAATTGTACACAAAGCTAGATAGACTTAATCTCATAGACGTGGACTTCGTTCAATCTGAAAAAAAAATATTTTTATAAATTAATTAATACGTTTAGATCGTATATTTATTTACCTGTACATTCTGAAATGTTACACTGAATGGTCGTTATGTTGCCAATGTTATAATAGGTACATTTGAAGTAGGTAACATAGGTAAAATGTTTTTATTAAATTCAGAAGTATTAGAAAAAACCAATCATAGTATAATTTCCGAAGTTTTAGATAAGTCTTTATCAATATTATGGCCACAAGGAATAATACACGATAATGTCTTTTTATTTTTAAGTGATGCTGCTCCGTACATGGTAAAAGCAGCCACATCGATTCAAACTTATGATAATTGTTACATGCTTAGCGCACGCCTTGCATAGAGTTTCTGAAGAAATAAGAATACAAGGCGTGCGCTAAGCATGTAACAATTATCATAAGTTTGAATCGATGTGGCTGCTTTTACCATGTACGGAGCAGCATCACTTAAAAATAAAAAGACATTATCGTGTATTATTCCTTGTGGCCATAATATTGATAAAGACTTATCTAAAACTTCGGAAATTATACTATGATTGGTTTTTTCTAATACTTCTGAATTTAATAAAAACATTTTACCTATGTTACCTACTTCTAATGTACCTATTATAACATTGGCAACATAACGACCATTGGCGTCCGTCGTTTCATCGATAGAAACCCATAATTTTTATTTTCTACGTATGACCTAATCATCTGTATAGTTTCATCGTAACATACTGACGTAATTTTTTCGTAATGTGGAGCGATCAGGCGCTCGTTTATTGGTATATTTTTCCAAAAATTTAGAAAACGCAGAATTTTCGAGTTTATTAAACGGAATATTATATGATAAAAATGTACGAGTTAAGCCCGATTCACACTATATATACTCTGTTCCATTTAAGAGCGTACCGCGTTGGCGCAACCAAATGAATCGCCGAGCGACGTCCGGACCCCCTGGAGGGTCTATTCGCTCTGTGATTGGTCGCCGTAGTCGGCTGTAATCGGCGTCGTCGACGATGTTGCCGCCGTGCATACAGGGAATTGTAGAAACAATGCGCTACTATGTATTACATAGTAAAATAATACACTTTTTTTTTATTAATTTTTTTTTAAAACATATTGAACACACAAACGTTTTTACTACCGATACTACTGCAATTTTTTTTTATTTGTGTACGTTTTCTTATTTATTTTTATATGCATCTTGATAATATATAATAGTAATATTAATATATTTTAATTTTTTGTATAAATAGGATAGGGTAGATTATGAAGAACAACATTTAATGGAACATATTTTGTTTTTATTCTTACACATTATCATAATTACACTTAGTAAGTTTTTAAACATTGTCAAAGTTATTTACAAAAAATTAAAAAGTAAAAAAATTTAGTAAAAATTACTCATCATCACTAGAGAATTCTGCTTCTGAAGATGTATCGCCAACCGTCATTGTCAAACTCTGTGTTTCTGCAGACAACACGTCGTCTATAATGAAATCGATGTTGTAGAATTTTTCTTCTTCTTCCATCGTGTGTTTAACGAAATTTTTCCACATATTATTTTTATCCACTCCCTCTATACCTTCTAATAACAAAGTTTTGACGTCGTTCAGTTTGTAGCTGGTGTTGTTTTTTTTTACATGATCTTTTACGTTGACCCATGCCAATTCGATGGGGTTTAACTCACAATGGTACGGCGGGAGTCTTAAAACTTTCTTGTTGTGTGTTTGGACAAGTTCGTCAATTACATATTTTTCGTATTGTGGTTTTATTCTCTTAACTAAATCAAGTAATTCGGTGATAACCATAGGTCGATCAATAACCTCGCCTTTTTCTTGTAACCATTGTATGATATCTGCTTTTCTTGTTGTAGTATTCGGAATTTTTTCTGCTTTCATGGAGTGGTACGGTGCGTTGTCCATTACAATGACACAGTTATCTCTGAGTAGTGGTAATACGTTTGTCATCCAGTTATAAAATACGTCACCGTTCATTTCTTCGTGGTAGTCGGTCGTTTTTTTGGACTCGAAACATAAAAGACCACCTGGCACGAACCCATCTTCTGACCCAATGTGGAGAACAATGAGTCTCTTGCCCTTGCCAGATGGATTCTGAGACCCCGTTGTGAGTCCTCGTAGAAATGCGTCACGAGGCGATTTGATTGTCTTGTCTACCCACGTTTTACTTGTACAATCGCCTGCGTTGACCCATGTCTCGTCAAAATAGTAGATATGTCGCCCTTCTTCACGATATTTACGAATATCTGCCAATACCGTCTACGCCACAAAATAATTTCGTCCTTTTCTAAAAGGGCGCTGTTGCGACTGCGTTTTGTGTATACAAAATCCATAAATTTCAACATACGATACAAATTCGTCCTTGAAATTTCTGGCAAAGTTTCGTCATTATTTACAGCAGTTCGTATTTTGTCTAATGTTGGTATTGTTTTATTCAACCAAAAAGAATGTACATGCAAACGCACTGCATTCATTTTTAGATCGTCAAATTTTTCTTTAAATGATATCCTTGTTCGATTTTTGCATGGAGAAGTCACGGTTTTTTTTGAATTATATTCACTGATGACGTTTGAAACTGTCCGTTGCCCAACTCCAAGTAATTTCGAAATATATATACGAGCGTCTCTAACAGTTACGTCCGGATTTTTTCTCAATTCCATCTTGTATGCATTCACAATCATAATACGTTGAGATGATGAAATAGGCTGGAATAAATAAATAAAAAAATATGTTAAATGATGTATAATATACAAAAAATTTATTTTAAATACATACAATTATTTATTATATATAAATTACTGATAATGTACGTATTTATATAATAATATTAATATATTAAATATATATTATTACTATTACTATTATTAATATACGTAATAGCTATATTAAATTTTTAACTTACCTTTCCCATAGGATTTTTTGTTGAAGGTGATACATTAGCCATGGTGCCTATAGTGTCACTTGAAAATCAAACGAAATGAAAAAAAAATTTAAAAAACAGCAAATGCGCACAAAAAAACCAAACGACGTGTTACCGCGTAATACCGTTAAAATGGTGTGAGTGGTGTGACATTATAAAACACTCTGTATAAACGGTGCACAGTGCCGCCGCCACGACGCACCGTTGAGGCGCGCTCTAGTATGCGCGAAAATCGACCAGTTTTCGTTCGCCGCCCGGTGCGCTCTTAAATGGAACAGAGTATAGTCCGACACGGCACGGCACGGCACAGCACCGGACCGTAACGTAACGGCACCGTTAATTCACATAGAACCAGCACATACCAGCAACCACCAGCATCCTAATAATATTTCCTAGATCTATAATATTATAACGTTGGTTTGTATTTGCGTGCTTCTTTTGTAGTGCGGTCGACAAGAGTTTACGTGGTTCGGTGATAATTAAAAAATAATAAATATGTTCCATTTATCTATGCCCGAATTGGTTATGATAGCGGTTTTAATAGACGAAGATGAAGAACAACAAGATGTTAGACAATTAAATATTAAAAAAAAGTCGATTTGGGTTCACGACATTTTGAAAAAACGGAAGATTGAAGGTGAATTTGCTACTCTTTGTCGACAATTAGAAGATCACGAGGATACATTTTTCAAGTATTTTCGAATGTCAAGATACCAATTTAATGTGCTCTATCAGAAAATCAAAGATGACGTAACCAAACAAAACACACATTTCAGAGAATCAATACCAGCTAAAGAAAAACTGGCTGTATGTTTGAGGTAAATCAATGTTATAGTACTATTTTAATGAAAATCACACAAATTATGGGCATAATATATAAGCTAATTAAAGAAAAACATTTTATATTATTTGTTTAATTAAATTTTCAGTTTAAATTTAAATTTAATTTTTACAATCAGCAATTTAAATATAAAGGTTAAATTATAAAATTGTAAATATATTTGTAATAGCACCTGGTGTGCTGAAACATTTTCAAAGAATAAATAAAAAAAAAAATTTAATTTTCATATTTAAATTCAATATTTTTCATAATGTTGACCCCGAAAAAAAATATAATAAACCTATAAAACTATAAAAACTGGTTTCAAATATTAAATTATTTATTTTATATAGGTTTTTGGGAACCAGAGATTCTTATCAAACTATAGCATTCAGTTTTCGATTGGGTCATTCAACTGTCCAGGGAATTGTCTTAGAAGTATGTGATGCTATTATATCTAAAATGAAAAATGAATGAATACCATGTCCCAAAAAAGAAGATTGGGTGCAAATATCCAACGAGTTTTGGGAGCTATGGAATTTTCCCAATTGTATAGGTGCATTAGATGGAAAGCACGTTACTATTGAAGCTCCCCCGAATAGTGGCTCATTATTCTTTTATTACAAGAAAACATTTTCTATTGTGCTATTAGGATTAATTGATGCTCAATACAAATTCATTGCTGTCGATATTGATGCGTATGGGAAAAATAGTGACGGAGGTATATTATCGACCTCAAATTTTGGAAAAGCATTAGAAAAAAATAAATTTAACATTCCTAATGGTCGAGTATTGCCCGGTAAAGATATAGAATTACCCTATGTTATCATAGGAGATGAAGCATTTCCTCTTAAAAATTATTTGTTGAGGCCATATCCTGGACCTCAAAGTTACGATGACGAGACAAAAAAAATTTTTAACGAAAGGCTTTCAAGAGCACGGAAAGTAGTCGAAGACACATTTGGTCAATTAACAGCTAAATTTCGCATTTACTGTAGGAGATTAAAAGCATAACCAAATAATGCAGATAAAATAGTTATGACCACGTGTATTTTACATAATTTTATTAAAAAAGATACAGGTGAAATTCATAGCAGCAACAGAGATGAAATTTCAGAATCTACATTATCTACTAATTTACATTCATTGACAAAACAAGGAGGTTGTGCACAAAAACAATCATTTGAAAACCGAGACAAGTTCAAAGATTTTTTTAACTCTTCTGCGGGCAAGTTACCATGGACATAGACATTCTACTTTAATTTTTTTAAAACTGAGGTTATACATTTTAAATATCTATTTATCTTATGTATACATAAATTATAATATTACAGCTGTTTTTTAAATAATTATAAATACTATTGAAATAATTTTTATACGTTTATATACATATAATGTATATTTTTCAATTATAAATTAAAATAGTAGGTATTTCAGAAATTAAATTTAAATGTGATATATTTTTTTATTTTTATTCGTCCTTTATTTCTTACTGGATTTTAGAAAAATAATATAACACAATAGAGAACTGTAGTTATTATATGTGGCTCAATTACCGACCGCCAAGCGGTCAAAAGGACCTTTTTTAGATAAGAACTGAACCCACTACCCAGCTGCCCCGAAACAAAAGTCGGCGGCAGACTTCTACGTAGAAAAATTACAATAAATACACGGCAGGGTACACTTGGTGGGGTGGACCGTAGACAAATGGGTATTGCATGATAGTATGAGTTCCATAGGTGACAGACAAACATCAGTTTCTTGTCTCGTTAATTTTGTTTATAAAATACCAGTACTGTGTAATTTTATTCTTTAATATGAACACAGAAATGTTGATCGAGTTGGTTCGCAGTCGACCATCTCTGTACGATATGAGTAATAAAAAGTACAGTGACCACCTACATAAAGAATTAATGTGGAGAGAAATTGCAGGAACATTGGATCAACCGAGTATGTATAGTTTTATTTATTAAGGTATACATAATATTTGATACTTAATAGTTAATAGGTTTAAAATGTTTGTATACGGTGTGCCTCCCAGATATATATATAATATAATAAGTACGTAGGAACATTACATTTTTTAAGATTTAAATTATAACGATCAAATGTTTCTTACATTATATTATTATTGTATTTCACAACAAACCATTTTATCGATAATAATTGAAAACAATGGGGAACTCGCTATGCTGTATATTAGGTGTCGACTGTCAAGTGGACCTCGGTAAAAGGGTAGGTCACTATAATAGATGTGTTAAATTTAAATGCAATAATAGGTATAATCATTGTATACGAACAATTTTAAACAGAGATGATCTGTCAGCTTAGGATATTTTATACTATTTCACTTAAATTTATATTTACTAATTATTTTAATCTCGACTGATGTAGAATCTCGTACTGAAATTCAAACGCATCGGAAAAAACTAACAACAAATTATTAAGGAAAAGACGGGAATTTTTACGCACGACCAATTTTTTGAAAAATCAATTTTGTTTTTTGGCGTGACACAAAAAATAATGAACGTAGATACTTGAAACTTTAAATATTTATATTTGTAATTTTAATACACCACAACATTTTCAAAATAATTTGCTACATTTTGAGCTATTTATAGGTGTATAGACCAATAAAGTTTTCAGTAATTTTTTGTTAAATATCAATAAAAATTTTTGCTTGGTCAAAAAACTTAAAAAATTAATACAAAGATTTTCATCAATTAATGTTAGATAAAATTATAAAAAGTTGAGGGTATTTTAGAACTTTGTTTTTAATAAGTGTCTAAAATTAGAATTTCGAAAAAATACGTAAAAATCGCAAAGTTTTTTTTATCGATATTAATATAAAAATAACTACTAATGATCGACAATTGCAAATGCCTATAAAAAGTTCAAAATCTAATACTAGCTAGTAGTAAAACAATAAATACGTAAAATTATTAATACAGAGTAAAATTAAACATTTTAGCACAGATTTGCAAAAAAACGTGGAGTGGCTTAAGAGATGCTTATAGGAGATCATCCAAAAAATTAATAACTGTTTCTGGTCAAAAATCTAAATTTGTTAAGAAATGGAAATTTTCCGATGAAATGGAATTTTTGAAAAAGCACTTGAAAGAAAGAGAATCTATTAGTAGTGTGAACAGGGTTAATGATGATGATGATGCCGAGTTGTCTTATTCAAATAATGAAGAAACTCGTTCGGAATACATGAGTGAAAATTCAGATGGATCAATTGAAGTTGGTCAAGAAGTTATAGAGCCATTATCAAATCAGAGTGTAAAAACATCTGCACCTTCAACTAAGCAATCATTTCCTAAAAAAAAATTTAAAAAAAATGAAACGAACACTGACTCCACTGTACCTCAAAATGCATCAGCTACACTTATGAAATTTTTTTTAGACAACAGAGACAACAAATCGAGCGAAGCAGATAAAAAATTAGACGCTTTAGATCAATTTATTTCTTCTATTTGTTCAACAGTGAAACAGTTTTCTCCATATTTGCAACATGTTGCTAAGAATAAATTTTTTTCAATAGTATCTGAAATGGAATTGGAACAATTAAAGTATACACAACCACAAACATACTTGAATACTTTTACAGATCAACAATTAGCTGTAGCTCATCCATCAGTTCAGCCATACAACTTTCAAAACATCGAAACATCAACAGACAATGTATCTCAATTTTATAGCTTAGTACCTACTACTTCTTCTTCAACTGGTACCTATTTTCAAACAAGTACAGAAGAAAATATTTAAATTTTTTTATCAAAATCGTGTACATTAATATTTTGAAGTTTCATTTATTTTAATTTATATTTTTTATACTGTTTTAATTAAATAATGTTGTTTTTTATGTTTTATTATAATAATATAATGTAATATTGTTATAATATATTTATATTTTAAAGGTGGTATAATTATGTTTTGATAGGGTTTTTTTTTTGATTGAACATTTTTTATTATAACTTATTTATGTTATACCTACAGATGAATTTATTTATTTTGAAGTTTTATTATATAACTAATATATTATTATTATCATTCATGTCTTAGAATTGTCTAATTTGTTTTGAATTATTCTTAGTTCTTTTTAATATAGAAAAAAAAAAGTTCTTACAAAAAATTAAAAATGTTGTATGATTTTCATATTATATCACATGACGCATATATTGAATCTTCACATATAAAATCATAGCCCCCCAACTTTTTCCATGGATTTCCACCAATGCTTGATATGAAGATCCTTGTGTAAATTCAAAGAGTGGAAGTAACAATGTTGTATTTTATTATTTCATTAAAGTGAGTAATACCATTTGTACTTGGAAAGGAATACTGAAAACCTAAACATTTTAATTTCTAAATAAAATTATATAAATTTGAATGTTTTTTCACCGGTGTTTGCCGGTTTATATGTTCACATTGCACAGACACTAAACGTACCGACACAGACCGGACCGTCAAAACATTCTTTCGGATGATGGTCGGTGCCGGTCCGTGCTGGTGCGGTGACGGTACTCACCAATGTGCATTATCTCATATAAACTAATAATATAATATTTTGTCGTGCTGGTACGTGCTGTGCCGTGCCGTGCCGTGTCGGACTATTGTGAATCGGGCTTTAAATCTAAAAAATATTCCGACCTGTTTGGTACGTCTGTAATAAAACTTTGTGTATTATTTTTTTCGTTTTGTAATTTACTCCGTTCTACTCCATTGATGTGTTTATCTCTTTCAAATGTTGTTGTACGGCAAATCGTTTTTCAGCAGTAACTTTTACGTTGCATATTTTACAGAATAACACCAATCCGTCGGTAGAAAAAATATTACGCCCAAATTCTTGTACAAACGCAGTCGACTTGATGTCAAACATTTTACTTTTGGCATTTTTATATTAAATGACCAAAAAAAAATTAACTAGAGTAATAAAACGGTGTTAACGACAAAAAAACTCGTACTGAACGTTGAACCATATCATCGGACGTCGATTTTACCGATTTAAGATTATTTAACAGGAAATGCGGGTTACTCAAACCTTGTCCGATAATGGCGATAATATAATACGAATTACGAGTACCTACTTATAATCTGTTATATTTATTTAAAAACCATGTTGGTGTAATAAAAATCTTAAAATAAAATTTCAAATTCATACACTTCATTTCCAAAAACTCAAAAAATGCTCCAAAAACTCTAAAATGCCCTAAAAAATTAAGAAAATGACCTAAAAACTAAAAAATTCCAAAAAAGCATAATAAACTTTCTTATTCTCATTCAAATGTACATAAAACAAATTTGTAACAAGACAAGCATTGCACAGTAAGCTTTGGAAAACAATGCAAAGTGCATCGAAATCCCAGCCCTAGTACTCGATAGTCGATAATCGTATATTGTACTAGGAAATCTAAAAACAGCATGATTCTTATAACAACACGAATATTGTATTAGGTATACGGGTAAAAATGTATAGCACAATTTTTTTTTAGAAAACCGGTATTCAATCGGTTATCGGTAACCAACATTTTTTGAAAGCGGTTATCACTAAACGGAAACCTGTAATTTTAAATATAGTACCGGTAATTGGTTACCGCTAACAAGAGGACCAGTATAAAATCGGTAACCAGTATCCAAAAAATGTTCGGTTACCGATAACGCGGTAACCGATTAAATTGATAACGGTTTCAAGCCTTGCGGCTATTTAGTACGTTTTGGTAATTGCTTTTATTAATTTTATTATTTCTTGATAGAAACTATCTTAAAATCTCTACCAACCAATAGTCTATTACAAGGGTGCCCAATTTATTTTGGAAGCGGGCTATAATTGCAATTGCATTTAGCTGGCGGGCCATGTTATGAACAAGACTTGCTTACACTTATAATTCATCTAAAATTCTATTTTCAATAGATACTTAATTAGATAGGACGGATAGGTATTTAAATTAAAAAAAACATTTTAAATTTCACATGTTTTAATTTTAATTTTTAATAATATTTAAAAAAAAACATCAGTGAGATCTATGAAGAGACTTATTAGCTAATAATTTTTCAATATCTGGTGATAAATTTGATGTTGATAACAACATCAAATCTGAAATATGAGGCGCAGTTAACGAACTACGATATTTATTTTTGATATAGGTTAGAGTAGAAAAAGCTTTTTCGCAAATATATGTTGATCCAAATCTGCTTGAAATCTGCAAGGCAAGATCACACGTTGCAGGAAAGTCTTCTTTTGGTACTAATTTACAAAATTTTATTAAATTTTCTGAAGACTGCAGCTGTGGTTGTGATGATACAATATCGGTAAATATCTGCTTCAAGGAAACGTGGTTTTGAATTTCAGTGATTTCCAACTGGATATTGCATGATAATTTTTGTATTCCACTAATGTGATTGAAAATGGGTTCATGAAAAACAAAATGTTATTTTTGTCCTTCTCAAAATCCTGAAATCTATTCTCAAAAGACTGCAACAATAATTGAATTTGTGTTTGATATTTCGAGATGTCAGGCGAAGTATTTTCTAGTTTTCCTCTTATATCTACAAGCGTAGGAAAATGGTCGATATTATTTCTAGTCAAATTCGTCAAAAAAAGGGAGAGTTTCGCTTTAAATCCGTAAACCAAATTGAACATTATTGGTAACGAACAGTCCTTCCCTTGCAGCTTTCGGTTAAGTATGTTGAGGTGCTATGTAATATCTATTAAAAACGCAAGATCGCATAACCATGATTCACTTTCCAGTAAATCTCGCTCATCAGGTATTGCCTGCTTTTCTACTAAAAATTGCAAGACCTCTCTCCTCAAAAGAAAAAAATGTTTCAGCATTTCACCCTTAGATAACCAGCGGACAGCACAATACAAATGTAACTCACCGAGTTCATTGATTTCTTCTTCAAACAAAACCCTGAATTGTCTTCGATGAAGCGCTTTGGCTCGGATATAATTAATACAGCGTACTACAGGATCAATAACATCATTAAACTTCATATCTTTGGCACATAAAGCTTCCTGAAGGATGATACAATGATATGAAAATAATTCCCGGCCTAAGAACTGTTTTAACAAGGTTACACAACCATTTATTTTTCCCGTCATAGCGGGTGCTCCATCAGTACAAACAGAATTAATTTTTTCCCACGCTATACCTTTTCTGTCAACACATTCCTTGATTTTCATAAATATGTCTCTTCCGGTACTTGTAGTTTCCAACTGGCTGAGGTCTAATAAATCTTGAAATACATTAAAATCTTCATCAACACACCTCATGAAGATATACTCGTCAAATCACAAGTTTCATCCAACGTCAATGAAAAATATTTACATTTCGTTACTGTTGGTGTTATTTGGTTGCTAATATCGTTTGACATCTCCTCTACTCGTCTTGTTACAGTATTTCTCAAAAGTGAAATACCGTCTGCTTTAGTTTTTAAATTTTTATCATTAGTTTTTAGAAAAAATTGATAAAGCCACTTTAATAATTTCCCCATCAGAAAAAGGCTTTTTATTTTTGGCTAAAAGTAAAGATATATCATATGATGTTTTCACCATAGATTCGAGTTCATCAAATTTTTTTACAAACAAATTCTGCTGACCAAATATTTCTTTTTTTTTCTTCTTTATAAACTCAGCTCTTAGAGAACTTCCTTCCGGGTAATTTTTATTAATACTTGAATGATTTTGTTTAAAATGCCGTTCTAAATTATATTTTTTGGCGACGGCAATCGTGGTAGAGCAAATAAGACATACGGGCTTCAATGCTTTGATTTCAGTAAAGCAATATTGCATCTCCCATTTTTCGTGAAATGTCCGAGAACGTTCTTTCAATTTCGACGTTATTGGTTTACTGAGAGCCATTTTGGCTTAAAATTCACAAGTAAAAACACAGAATAAACGCAATTATTACAAAATAATTTAATATTTATTAAGTTATACGTATTATTATTACGACCGTAGCAAAAGGCGGGTGCGAAGCGACTGATTTTGGTTTCTATTTGTACAATACTTCGAATAAAAATTTATTATCTAAACTCGCCGATATACGACGACTACGTCGACGGACGGTCACGATAATCTATAAACATAAAAATAATACCGATTAACATCGCGATAAATGCGGGTTCGGGTAAAACGCATCCGGTTGTCACCGAAAAACCCGATAACATTGCTGTGTAGAATGGTCCTAGTGCTAATTTGATACACACACGTATATAAAATAAAATATACAACAAAATTTAAACTTTAAAGAAATATTAATAATAATTTAAAATGCTATAGAAGTATAGAGTGTTGTATATGTGTGTATGTGGATATGCTGTATATAGTATGTACTATGTGTGTATACATGTATGTATGTAAGTATATATATGTGTATGTATATATAGTATATACTGGAGGCTCGCATATACACTCAAATGTATTTACTCAGGGCAAAAGGAGTGTGTGACCGTTTCGATTCTCACGATGGTCTACGTGACCGAAATGGCTGGGTCAGCACATACCGAAGGCCCCCGGACGGACCGTTGCGACGGGCCCGGTCGGTGGCAGACAGTCGAGTAAAGTCCGTAAAGAGTGAACGACACGATCGTTACTCTATCGAGTAATTCTTAAGTTTTATATCAGAGCATCTTTTTATATTACAACAGAGCATCATTTAGTTTTTAATCAGAACCTCGTATATTAGTGTAAAATCAGTATTCAATATATTCTTTTTAATAGTGTTTTAATCTAATAAATCAATAATTCTATTTCTATTAAATCCTTGTGTATTTCATTCAACACCAACTCCTATATTTGAACGCCATACGACGGTGGACTACGCTTCATTGGTGGCAGCGGTGGGATCTCTGAAAGGGAAAAATTGTCGTAATTAATTTTGCGACAGTGCAATTTTGGAGATCGCTACAGAACTCACGTGGGTATGGGTGCAACCGGTTTTGGTGTCAGAAAAATCACGAAAAAAAAAAACGCTACGGAAAATCAATACGGTAATTCGTTCAGTAATTGGAAGCGCGGGTGTCCAGAGGTATATATAGCATACAACATATTATATATAATATAGAATAATATATCGGTATTAAACACACCGCCGCCAACATTGTCGTAACGGCGTGTCATATTATACATCCGATCGAGCGGGCATAATATATAAATATATATACGTGTATAAACTTTATATCACCAGACGAGCGCGCTGACTTAATCGTTCCGCGCCGCCGTCAGGGCAACCCGTCCACAGTACCCATACGATTTATAAAATATTAAAATAGTGTTAATTCGTTCAATACGCGCCGCCATTTATTCGTTGTTGTGTGTCGTTTAATTATTATAATACGCGCCGCCATTTATTCGTTGTTGTGTGTTGTTTAATTATTATAATACGCGCCGCCATTTATTCGTTGTTGCGTGTCGCGTAATTATTATCATACGCGCCGCGCACAGTGGTCCGAAACCCATTTTTAGCTGGCCAAAAGTGCTATTTTTAAAAAGTAAAAAACGCTAAATGTTGGTATTTAAATATTTTTATTACAGTATTTTCAAGGCAAATTAAAAATATGAGGTCAATCACTTGTTTATTAAATATGATACAACCGTTTGATTTGAAATATATAGATTTTTAACAAATATTTTCAACTTTTACGCTATGAATGGCAATCATTTTTTTTCACTGAAAATGATTTATTTAAATTTTTTTTTTTTCTAATTCACACTTATTATGTTGTTCTTAATATAATTCTGAAAGAAATTTTTTTTTTTATTATTTCTATCGACAGTAATACAAAATTTAACACAAAAACACACGTTTTCCAGTGTTTTTTCTGTTATTGAAGAATTTTACTAAAAATTACGCAATTTTACGGACTATTGAATACATACATTTTGTAGAAAAAGTTGTCAGCAATAAATTTAAAAAAAAAAATTTTGCGCCAAATTGCTTTTGTAATGTACACGTCTAATTTTCCTAAAATAAAGTGAATTACCTACTTTCAATGAAAATAATAAATTACAGACATATTTTATCGCCATATCCATTAAGAACAGGTAAGTTATAATTTATATGATAGGTAGAATTGCGATAACATTATATTAATGACTGCTAAAATATTATCAATCCAATGTGTTTCGTCAACATTCTATTTTATTTTATTTTTCATTAGTCGATGTATGTACGTCCGAGTATAATTATCGCTTTAGTTTGGTTTTTTTTTATATATATATTTCTCTACACAAAAGTTATTGATGATGGATGAAGAAATTGGTAAGTTAAACATAAATATTATGAATTATTATATAGCATTCTTATTTTTGATTATTTTAAATTATACCAACAAAATGCAATTTTGTTCTATTAACATTTATTAAAAATTTTATAGGTAGTTAAAATTTCCCGACATAAAATATTATCCGTAACATTTATATCTGTACTTCTTTTTTAGTTAATGTGACTTTTTTAAGAGATACTTACAATCGAGATCTAATAAAAGTTATTCGAGAAAAAGGATCCATTCAGTCGATTACGAGTATTGCTTCTAAAAAATTACTTTTAAATTTTTTAATAAACAAATACAATGGGTTCAATTGGAGTGATAATTATATTGAAATGTTAAAGAAAGAAATTATTAAATTTTGTTTAACATCATCTCGAAAATGGTCTACGGTTAGACGACATTACAAAATATTTGAGAACAAAAATTCCGAATGGCTAAGTAGTGTGTTTATAATGCCTGTAAACAATAAAACGAATTCGAAACCATCAGGCCGCCCACCAGTTGATAATTTTATATTATGTTCTGAACGAACACAACGAAGAAAAATACAGTCATTATTAAGTTCTTCGTGTATAACTTCACCAGAAGTTTTAAGTGCCGCGAAAAGTAAATTGTATAAGAAGGGACAAAGAAGTGCGGCTAGTTTGTTTAAAGATAGTTCATCGTCTCCGAATAGAGCTAAAAAAATTAAATCAGCTTACAAAGATGCAAATAAAAACTGCCCTGTTCCCTATACTCCAGATGAAGCTTTAGCATTTATGATAGACAACAAACTCACAAAACAGCAGTATATAAACATTCGTCTCGGATCTAAAAAGAGAAACTGTGACATATATCCGTCCTATGAAAATATTATTTTGGAAAAAAACAATTGTTATCCTAGCAACATAGATATAACAGAATCTTACTGTAAAATTCCACTGCAAAGTCTTTTAGATCATACTACAAATAGAATATTAAAAATATCTTCAATTTGTAATAAGAATTTAAACGCTGAATTAGAAATGGTGTACAAATGGGGATGTGATGGGAGGAGCGGTCAATTTCAATACAAACAAAAATTTAATGACAGTTCTACATCTACAGATCAAACCATGTTCATGTTTTCACTTGTACCTCTAGAACTTCGATGTTTTCCTATTAGAAATAATGATTCTGATATTATTTGGCAAAATCCTGTACCATCATCGACAAAATTCTGCCGACCGATTAAATTTATGTATAAAAAAGAAACTACTGAAAGCACTCAAAAAGAAGTTAAAGACATAGAAGAACAAATTAATAATGTATGCAACACAGATGTCCTGTATAATGACCAAGTCGTTCAAGTTAAACATACACTCATATTTTCAATGGTAGATGGAAAGGTAATATTTATGTGTTTTTAATAAATTATTTAAGTTCAACAGATTATTATTTTTATAATATAAGCTTAAACTTCATTACATTTTAATTTTACATTTTAAAAAGGTTTGTAACTCAATGACTGGTATATCAAGCCAGACATGTTACATTTGTGGGTGTAAATCAAAATAGTTCAATAATATTGACAATGTCATAAATAGACCTAGTATTACAGAGAACTACAGATTTGGACTTTCAATGCTACATGCATGGATACGATTTTTTGAATACTTTTTGCATTTAGCATATCGTTTGGAGTTCAAAACATGGCAGGTAAACCTAATTCTATTTAATTATCTCAAACTTGTTAAAAAAAAATGTATATTGTATATTTTATACCAATACAAACAGGTTAAGGCGGTTCATAAAGATGTGTTCAACAAAAGAAAAAAATTCATACAAAATAAATTTCGGTCCGAAATGGGACTGTTAGTCGATGTGGTATTGCAAGGTATGTACTTATTTTATATACCCATTACCCTTAATAACTATACATTTTATTTGTATATAGTCAACACTAAATAATTTTTTGTTGGTAGCTTATATTTGTAAATTGAGTAAATTATTATAAAACATTCAATTTCCACAGGTCACGGCACAACAAATGACGGTAATACAGCACGAAAATTTTTTAGAAAACCTGAAATTTCAGCGGCTTGTACTGGGATTAATGTAGACCTAATACAACGATGTGGGAACATACTATTAGCCATGGCAAGTGGACATGCCATCAATGTTGACTACTTTGAAGAGTATTGTTTAATAACAGCAAAAATGTTTGTGTCACTGTACCCATGGTATTACATGCCTGCGAGTGTACACAAAGTTTTATTACACGGTGCAGCCGTTATACGATTTGCTCCTCTTCCAATAGGTATATTTTGTATGATGAACAATATTGTTAAAATATTATTTTACTAAAATGTAATATATTTTAGGTAAACTATCGGAAGAAGCACAAGAAAGCCGAAATAAAGAATATAAGGTGTATAGAGAGCACCATACTAGAAAAAATTCTAGATTTAATACAAATGAAGATTTAATGCATGCTTTATAATTTACATCCGATCCATATATATCATCCTTGCGGAATACTTTCCCAAAATATGCACAAGATTTTTCAGAGGACATTAAAAAACTTTTAAGACCGATAGAATCAAATGGAGCCAATGAAACTAATGAAGATATTATGATTGATTTAAATCAATCATTAACAGACATTAATTTGTCTGATTAAAGTTTTTATAGGTGTTATATTTCTATTAAAATTATTTACGTTTCATATAATTAAAACATTTGTAGTTGTGCAGAAAATAATGTGGTTCAATTAAGTAAAATAAAAATAAAAAATAATTATTTTTCAAAAGTGAGCACCTACTTATTTATTTTGGAAAATTAGACGTGTACATTACAAAAGCAATTTGGCGCAAAATTTTTTTTTTTAAATTTATTGCTGACAACTTTTTCTACAAAATGTATGTATTCAATAGTCCGTAAAATTGCGTAATTTTTAGTAAAATTCTTCAATAACAGAAAAAACACTGGAAAACGTGTGTTTTTGTGTTAAATTTTGTATTACTATCGATAGAAATAATAAAAAAAAAAATTTCTTTCAGAATTATATTAAGAACAACATAATAAGTGTGAATTAGAAAAAAAAAAATTTAAATAAATCATTTTCATTGAAAAAAAATGATTGCCATTCATAGCGTAAAAGTTGAAAATATTTGTTAAAAATCTATATATTTCAAATCAAACGGTTGTATCATATTTAATAATCAAGTGATTGACCTCATATTTTTAATTTGCCTTGAAAATACTGTAATAAAAATATTTAATACCAACATTTAGCGTTTTTTACTTTTTAAAAATAGCACTTTTGGCCAGCTAAAAATGGGTTTCGGACCACTGTGGCGCCGGTGATACGTAGTAGCTGTGAAACAGCGCTCCGTACGCGCGGACGAAGAGGGTTCGGTCGTCTTCGTCGTCGTCGTCGCCGCCGTGGTACACAGTGTCGCGTTGGGGAGGAGTCTTCGATCCGGTACGCGCCGTCGCTGCACGAGTAGGACAAGGTCAACGTCGCCGAGCAGTGGGTCAGTGGAACAATTCAAATATATACATCACACCATCATCAATAACAATCTTATCACGCGGTAAACAATAACAATCAAGCATCAACACAATCATAATGCAGCAGTATTTACCATACATTGTTTCGTAAGTTTTATTAATCATTATTCGGGGTCATTAATTCACCTGGTACTTATTTCTTTAGTATTATTATTATTATTATTATTATTTTTATTTTCTTTTTTCCGTAAGTATTGTTTCGATAATTTAAAAAAAAAAATAATAATAATTAGCTTCAGTCTATTTAATTTATTTAATAATCGGGCCTTTTTGCTAGTGCATGTCGAACTCAGGGTCAAATGATGGTATTGATTTAAATTTAATAGATTTAGATAGCTCTAGTAGTGAGCCGTCTAGTGGAGAATTTTACGAACCCAGTAGTAGGGCAAGGGTTACTATAGAACAGACAAACGAACTTTTAGGGTCAACCAGATACTTTCTAAGAAATCGAGCGACAAATCTACATCCAGAGCATCCAGAACCTCAACAAAAGCCAAGAAATCAACAGTATTCAGAAAATTCAGAGCATCCAGAGCCTCAACTACAGCCAAGAAATCAACAGTATTCAGAAAATCCCGAGCATCCAGAACCTCAACCAAAGCCAAGAAATTCACAGTATTCAGGAAATACAGAACATAGAAAAAGCACAAAGCTACCAATAGGAAATATGGCAGAACAGCAAAATTCGGTAGCCTCAGATTCAAAAGCGGAAGCACACAAGGGTGGTGTAAGCATCGAAGCGGCTATGCGAGTAGTACCGAACTTTGATGGAACAAGCTCTGACCAGGCAGACCTTTTCCTAAGGGCATGTGATTTTGCGGTCAGGATTATCGATCCGGAGCAAATAGGTATTTTAGTACAAGGGTTAATAATACAATTATCCGGAAGAGCATTGCGGTCAATAAGGTATAAGGAAATAACGACATACAAGGAGTTCCGGAAAAATGTTGTGGAAATATCAGGAACAAAAAAGCTGTTACCTCAGCTGAATATGAAATTACTCACGTGCAGGAAGACTCCTGATGAAGGGGTGCAGGAGTATTATAATAAAATGGAGCAATTACTACATGACTTAATCGGAGCAACAATGGAAGGAGGAGATTATGCGAATGGAATGATAGACTGTTACACAATCAGGTACTCAACGCCTTTATAAGTGGTCTACCAGAATCTTATCGGATACTATTAAAGGCTCGAGGCCCCAAGAAATTAAGTGACGCTATTTGCTTTAGAAGAGGAAACGGAAGAAAACCTAGCGAAGGAAACAAAATTATTCAGTCTGCAAACGAATATCAAGAATCAGCCGCATCAAGCATCAAAATCTAGCTCTGGGACGTTACAACAAGGAAACAACAACAAAACCAGCAACACAAATAAGGGCTGTTTCAAGTGTGGCAGAACTAATCATTTCGCCAGGGACTACAGAGCATCACAATGGGACCAAGAAAAGTTTAAGGCCAGCCAGCAAAGTAAACAACCAAATTCAAGAAACGCCAGTAAAATGGTATTGGTATGTAGGTATTGCAAGAAGGAAGGGCATGAGTTGGAGGACTGCCGAAAAAGAAAGTATGTAAACAGCAAAAGGGAACAAGGAAAGGAAGCCGGAACAGACACTCATAACACGGGAAACGAGGAAGAACCGAACACAACCAGCGCACGTTTGGTTCAACAGATCCAGAGCGCTGTATTAAGTCTGCAAAAGCCCTCCACTTCGCAGCAACATTAAAAAACAATTCAACTTAGGATTGCACAGTGTGTAAGGGAGAAAGTGAGATTGATAGTAGATACCGGTAGTGACGTAAACATGATCAAGCCTTCAGAGTTGAAGAAAAATATACTCGTGGACGAAACCACTGTTTACAAACTAACGGGCATCAACTCACAACCTGTGTACACCATTGGTTCAGTCGTTTTGAGAATCCAACTCGGAACGAAAGACACAACTGCCGTCTTCCAAGTCACGCATGACAGTTTCCCCATAGCGGAAGCGGGAATCTTGGGTGCTCCATTCCTTCGCGACAATGAAATCAACCTCAACTTCAGAACCTCCACACGCGGGCAAATCCAAAAACGTTGACGGGCCATGAAGGGGCCCGCGGGCCTGGGTTTGGGCACCCTTGGTCTATTATTACTAGAAACTATAAAAAACTTCCACTTTTTTTTTACTGTCTTATAATTAACCAACATTTCTACTTCACCATTTGGTTGGATTACTGCTCCATCTTATGTTATAGGTAGGTTTTAGCAGTAAGTAAGTTTTAACAAAAGTAGGTTTTATTTCATACTTACTTAACTTTTCTCTCAAGATTTTTTCAGGTAAAACAGATACTCCTGCACCAGTGTCTAACTATATTTCTTAAGGTATCCCATTAATAAATATTCCAATTTTAAAGGATTTACAGAAATTAATTTCATTTATATTAAACATATTTATAAAATCAACACACAAGCTATCCAATTCCTTAGTTCCCTTAACTGAATCAACATAATTTTGCTTTTTATTTTAACTTAACACTAAGTTAAGTTACTTTTTCAAGTTACATTAACAAAAAAGAATACGAGTCACTTTACTTAACTTTATTATTTTAAAATAACTTAACTTAAAGAGTTAAAAAAAAATGTTAACTTGCCCAGCTTTACTAAAGAGTTCTTAGGTATATTATGTCATATGAATTAATTACATATGATATGAATATATTATTGAAGGTATATAGTATTATCATATTATATTAAATATTTATGAATATTTCATTTTAATTTAAAGTTGTTTCATATTATATATATTTGCATGTTATTTAACTAATATTAAATGTTCATTAAAATATGCATTTTAATTTTTTAATTTATGGAATAACTGATTTATTTTTAGATTGATATTGATTTTAAAGCACTTTATTCTAATTGTTTAAATATTCTTGGCAATTATGAATAAAAATTGGAAAAAAATGTTTGGTGCTCTAATGAGCAAAATCAAAGATATCAACTCTCGGAATATGTTAACGAGTCTTACAGATATTTAAAACCCAAGTGAAAGTAAATCATGGATTTATTGATAAATGTTATGAATACAATTATCTATTAGGAAGACAGATTAACACTGGGAGCGCTGTCGACGCATTTCATACTGATAGTTAAGGGGCCCATACACAGTCAGTTATGAATTGCTTGGTGTTTTAATGATCTGGAGTTTCTAGACATTTATAATACAATTTTACAAATAAATATACACACACACATGCAATATGTGTAATATATATTAGGTTAGTTGATGCAAGTTACATAGGTAGTTCAAGATAGACATGACCACATATTCAATTAATTTTATTTTCAATTAATAACATTTCAAGATTTCTGATTTTCTTATTACATAAAATAAACCTTATATATCTAAGTAGGTACCTAACTATAAATACCTTTATTATAGCAATAAAAACAAAATTGAACTGTGTTCATATTTAAAATGATTTAGTATTTATATTAGGTATTTAATTGTAATTTATTTTTAGTCATTAAATATATTATTTTGCAATTGAACTGCTCCAATATTGTTGAAATATTCACAATATTTGTTTCTTATATCTTTACTACTAGTTGTGCTATTATTTTGTTGATAAGATTCTAATAAAATTAGTTGTTGGTTGTTATTTCTCCAACTTCCCGGACGGACTTAACCAGAACTAACAACTTCAAAGTCAAAACTGTCTTGTAAAAATATTTTTTATATCCTTTTGTCTTAAAATGTATGCAAATGAGAGTTTTATTGGTATCTTCAACTTACACTTCAACAACTTATCTTACTTATCTTCAACTTTCTCAAGAAACAACTTAAAATCATAGGTGAAACTACGGGTCAGGCCCAGTGCCGCAACTAGAGATAAAAGGGCCCAGGTGCGAGTCAAATTTTAGGGCCCCCTATTCCATAATTTTGTTTTACAAAATTGCATTTCACCAAAAGTGCAATTAAGAGTGGGTATTGGCAATTTCTATGCATTATAACATTTTCAGAATACTTCGAACTATTTTGAGCTCTTTACGTACATTTTAATTTTCCAATTTTTTTGGTTTTTTATTCTATTAATATCAATAAAATTGTATTTGTTGGGTAAAAAAGCTTCAAAATTTAATAGACAGCTCTTAATATATTGTTTCAAAAACAGATGAAAAATATTAAAAATCTATATTCATAATTTTTTTTATAAGCAGTTAAAGTTCAAATATTGACAAAATATGTAAAATTCACGAAAATATTTAAATTGATTTGAGTTAGAAATTCATAAAAAATTTTCGTTTTAAATCTAAGATTTTTTTGTAATTCAAAGACCAATAAATGTAGATACATGAAAATTTCACAGAATGTTTATTTTATCAATTCGAATACCTACTTGATAACATTTTCATTAAATTTTGACTCGTTTTGAACTTTTAACGGACAATTAAAATTAAAATTTTTTAGTTTTTTTTCTATGAATATCAATAAAGTTTAATTTTTGGGCCAAGTTATAGTTAAAAATGTATAGTATAAAATATTATCTTCATAAGTATAATCAATAACATAATATTAGATGTTGGACTTAACACGTTGCAGGTTTCAAAAAATTTCAATTTTCATCATGTGTTGTAAATTGGTGAAAAATATCATATTAGTTTAAAATCTAAAATCTAAAATCCTTTATGTCTGAAAAGGCCCATCTAAATATGATAATTGGGCCTTTTAGAGGTGCTGTGCACCCCCAGCACCCCCGCTAATTGCGGCACTGGTCAGGCCAGTCATGGCCTGACCCAATACTAACTAAAAATTTGTATATATTATATATTTTAATAATTATTTAGGCATTATAAATAATATATTTATACATGTAAACGTATGAATATATACGTTTTATATAATACTATAATATAATATAGTAAATAGGTACAAATGAGGATTATAATCAAGTGGCTTTTTTTAAATGCCTAATAGTATATTTATTTAAAATTAAAAACTTTATTTTTCGTATCTAAAATGTTTGAATATTTCCATTTAAATGTTACGTACCTACTGTACGATTATGATACCATTCGTACCTATTAGAAGTGTACGATTATATGGACTTGATACGATTTCTTAAATTTAATTGTACACACTAAACAATGAACATAATGATAAAATATATTTTTAACATTGATTATGGAAATATGGAGTCGTATACTCGTAACCTAACCGGGGTGGGCAAAAGTCACGCAACGTTATCGCGAAAAGTCATTGTGCTATTTTTATGACTACTACACGGCATGTAACTAAAATAGACTTACGATAATCAAGTAATTAAAAGTCAACATCATTAGGAAGACGTCCACATGTTCTGTAGTACGTAACCAGTATGCAATCACGAGCACTAGCAATGGATTTACGTTCGAAATATTCGCTCGAAGAACGCATTTTTCTTGAATCAGCATATTACCGTTATGATGCTGATTATAATACAATTTTTACAGAGTTTGAGGTGAAATTCCCAAATAGCTCTGTCCCGCGACGCGAAACAGTGTACCGACTGATCAAAAAATTTGAAAAACATGGTTCAGTCGTTGATGCTCCACGTTCTGGCCGTCCTCGAACAGCAACAACAAATGAAAACACGATGTACGTTGCGCAGTCGTATGTCAAGAATCCAGCACAATCTACTGTACGTGTGTCTGCAGATTTAGGGATATCAAGGCGTTCGACAGCACGAATGATGAAAACCCTTGGGTTGAAAGTGTACCGCCCACATTTACTGCAGGCGTTAAATGAAGATAATCCGGACCGTCGCCTCGAATTTTGTGTGTGGTATGTGATACGCACTGAAGCTGATCCAGATTTTTTTCGTACTGTGCTTTGGAGCGACGAAGCTATTTTTAAACTAAACGGGCGTATAAACCGACATAATTGCGTTTACTGGGCGTTTGAGAACCCGAATTTAGTTCTACAACAAGAACTAAATGTTCCGGGAATCATGGTTTGAGCTGGAATTTGCGCCCACACGATCGTTGGGCCTAATTTTTTTGAAAACGAAAAAGTAAATGGTACGACGTACATAGACATGCTGCAAAATCTTAAAATTGAACTTGATGAAAGTCCAGTGTTTGCCGGTCATCAAATGACATTGCAACAAGATGGCGCACCTGCGCATTTCTCAGTCCAAGTACGAACGTTTCTCAATGAAAACTTTCCGGGATGGATCGGACGCCGCGGAATAGTTGACTGGCCACCACGGTCGCCGGACCTTACACCCTGTGATTTTGACTTATGGGGCATACTGAAGGATAGAGTATTCTCCGGTCGGCCACGTTTCATCGAAATTTTGAAAGCAGTCATCACGGAAGAACTTGATGTGATCAGTGACGATAAAGCTTTTCTAGAACGCATATGCCAAACGGTCCGAAAGCGTTGTTTAGCGTGTATTAATGAAAACGGTGGTCATATTGAACATATACAACATGTATAAATTAAAAATATAGTATAAATTAAGTTCTATATATTTGTTTTTGTCTATATAATAAAGTTAAACAACCTTTTATATTTTGCGTTATTTTTTACAAATCGGTTGCGTGACTTTTGCTCACCCTGAGCACTCGAAGAATCAGTTTTATTAGTTGTTGTTTAATTTAGGCATTTGACTTTTATTTTTATATTAAAGCAAGTATTAGTTAATTTGACGTACAAAAGACACCAGTCGGTAATGTTTGTTACGTGGTGATATACCCGTAGAAAATTATTGTCGATTATACGTACTTGAATATTTTCATATTAATTCTCTTATTATAAATTCATATTTTCATCATGAACCGGAGACAGCGATTGTTTACAATATTCTTATGTTTAGCATTACAAAATCATGGAGATGTAATTATTAATTAGAATATTTTTGTTATAGATAGAGAATAAGTCAAATATTTCAATTATTATTTAAAATATTTATTATTATTATTATTATTATAGACATTAGTAAATCACCAAATAATTTATTTATTCATTTTTATTAACCCCCGTTAGTCGCATCGCTGTCTAAAAGACCGAGCATTTATAATTTTTCAAATTACTCATTGTAAGTAATTTAAATTATTTCGTGTACTTTAATACCTTCAATGTCCAAGTCAAGCTAACGTTTAATGCTATTTAAAACAAATATCTATTGTTAGTTGAATTTTTAGATATTTTTAAAGTTACAAACCTGTCAAAAAGATCGTGTTGACAAAACTCGGAATCGATTTTGTTCAATATTATTTTCGTCCGCGATTATTTTTTTAGATTCAAATAAAACATCATAATCGTTTCTTTTTATAACTATAGTCAATCAATTTTATCGCTTGTTAGTTGTTTGTTCATTTAATTTCATTTAAAAATTCAATATATTTGTCATTTTTATATTTTCACGTGATACAGGATTAGCACTTAGTTGTATGTGTAAATCGTTAAAATTGAAATGAAAACAATTCGTAATAATTGTAGAACTACCTATAGAAATATAACCTTTCATTAAAAAAATTCATATATATTATTATTATATATTCATATATATGTATTTTTTTAAACATTATATAACCATGGGCATCTTAATAATAATAATAAATAATTAATTAATTAATTATAATTTGCGATACCTATCTTTAATAAATGTATTTATTTATAAATAATGAACTGCAATTATAAATTATATAATATAAACGGTCAAAAAGACCGTGTGTCGTGTGTGTCGTGTGACTACATATGCTATAAATAATAGTGCAACTAATGGCGGGTTACCTATAAGTACTTTATTTTAATATTTTAATTAAAGAAAATTTAATATATTTGTTTAAATATATTTTAATATACATTTATATTTGTTACTTCATTAGTGACTTTTACTATTTAAATTATTATAAAAGAAGTGTTAGATTTGAATAACATTCTGGAGTAGTGGATGCTGATTAGGTGTATGATAGTTTATTTGTACAAAGTTTCACATATTTAAAAGAAATTTAGATATATTGTTTAATATACTTGTTACGCCGATACCGATCCTACGGTTATGGCGGTTGTCGGCAACGACTTGCGTGAAGTGTTGAAAGCTAGAGCGGGACCGGGTTATTCAATAAGTAGGTTAAAGACAGATTTTAGCGGGTCAGAAACACATGTATTTTTTAAATAAACAATAATATCATCAATAATTAGCGGGCGCCCAAAATAAATAACTTAAATAACTAAGTACAACAGTTGGTAGACATTTACAACTTTAAATAAAAACCACCCACTGACCACGTGGGGGACTAAATAATCGATCGACCTGATTCGGCGACATGACGATGATCTCGGTCGGCGACCAATGTGGCTCCTCACCGGAACGGCGACGGCGGACAATATTCCCAGTTCGTCGTCGGAAAGTAGGAATTCGATTTCAGCGCGGATAGCGCGCGGCGCGATCTGCTTCCTGGCCTCAACACGTAATAAACAGTCGCGATCACGCAGATTACTACAAAAACATGACAAATTAAATAGGTATATCAGCAACTTGTGATACGCATGTCTGTGACGTAAGCAATTCTCCAACATGCTGAGCGGTGGAGTAGTGGTGGAGTCTTCGGCGGCGGCGGCGGCTATTTCCGGCAGTGGCGGCGGTGGACCAATTAGAACTGAAGAAATGCCTACGTCACAGTACAAGGCTGGGCGGAGGGTGGATGCGCGATTTGTTTCTAAACCCGTAATATTGCTGACATACCTATTTAATTTGTCATTTACAGAAAGACGTATGTCGAGAGCGAAGCACGATGTTTAACTCGACGTCGGGTGTCGATCACGACGGCGTCGACGGACGGTTTTACGTGTTCACACGGGACTACACTCGTTGCGTGCAACTAAGTGTTATGTAACGCGACACAACGGGCGCGTACAACAAAGCGAAGCTTAAAAATTTATTCGTGAGAACAGTGGCCGCTGATCACAGCTCGGGCCAAAAACACCTTGTGTTCACACGAGGGTTTGGGGACACGCACGACACAACACGGAGAACGGTAGCACGGACGTTGCGCTACGCTCAACCGCTAGAAAAAAAAAAAAACTTGCGGCCGTATGCATAGACGTTTAAGTGGCACTTAAGTAATTTAAGTGCCACCTAAGAAGAACACCGTAAAGTTGTATAGTCATTTTTACGGTGCACCTGGCACCTTAGTTGTCCCTTAAAGTTAAGTGGTGGATTGACCACCTTTAGCTAACCCGTAACTATTATATCTGTGATTATTGTGATGATAAGATTTACATCGGTTCAGTTTTTTTCTCCAAAATCATTTGTGTACGAAACCTTAACCACTTTTTTTGTTCAAAATTTCATTTTACTTAAACCTACGCGTAATTAGTAAAATGGACGACATTTTTGAAATAATTGATTTTGTGCAATTTATAAATGAAGATGAAGATCGTATACTTAGAAGGTACATTAGAGACCATGAAAATCCTATGGAATTTTTTACTTCAATGGAATTTTACAAAAGATATAGGTACGTACTTACTTTGATAAATAACTTACATTACAACTACTAATCTATTATATTTTACATTTTTCCAAAAAAACGTAACAAGTTTAAACGTAAATCATTAATGATTTTTTTTTTAATTTAGATTTTCTAAAGAAATTGTAAGGGATGTAATAATGCAGTTTATTACAATAAATCATGAAATAACCGCGGTTTACCCATACCTCCAATAATTCAGCTCCTAACAACATTGCGATTTTACGCAAGTTCGAATTTTCAAGTAATATTCTCCTATTAATTTGTATCATAATAATTTATTCTAATACAATATATACTTTAGATGGTAAATGGTGACTTAAGAGGAGTTAATCAAGGAACAGTATCTAGAATAATTAAAAGAGTATCTACAATGATAGCAAGCAATTTGAAATACCATGTACATTTTCCCAAGAATTCAGATGATTGGAAAATTATACAAGATAAATTTTACAAAATGTATAACATGCCTGGGATAGGTGGATGTATCGATTGTACACACATTAAAATCCAAAATCCTGGAGGTCCGGATTCAGAAGCTTTTAGAAACAGAAAAGGTTACTTTTCTTTAAATGTTCAGGTATGCAGCAAATGGTATTAAAATCATAAATACAGAAAAATTTGACAATTATTGTTGTTATTTAAAATTTATAATGTGTAGGTAGTCTGTGGGCCATCAATGGAATTTTTTGATATAGTTGTTAGATGGCCTGGTAGTTACCATGACAGCTTCATATTTAGCGGTAGTTATGCGAATCAATATTTTGCTAACTCTACACATAACGTGATATTACTTGGAGATGGTGGTATGTATTTTTATAAAATGTTGTAGTTAGATTTAGTAATGTTTAGTGCAATGCTCTAATATCTGAATTTTTATTTTATATTAATTATTTTTTTTAAATGTTTATTCACAGGTTATGCATGTAAACCTTACTTGTTTACACCTCTAAGAAATCCCATAACACCAGCAGAGCAAAAGTATAATAAGTCACATATTAGAACGAGAAATATCATTGAAAGAGCATTTGGTCTTTGGAAAAGAAAATTCCCATGCCTTAGAAGAGGTCTTGCTAATGCACCTAATACAATAGTCAATATTATTCTTTCTTGCGCATTGCTTTATAATTTGTCTCGGCAGTTCAATCAAAATAATACAGACAGTGACGACCAAGAAGATCACCTAGAAGATGAAGAACAACATGAAATTATCAACGAAATTGACAATAATGTATTAGGACCCATAGCAAGACGTGCTTTCCTTATAAGACATTTTAGTTAAAAAAAAATTACAAAAAAATAAATCAATTTCTTGTAATTAATAATAAACAATAATAAAAGCTTACAGTATTATTGTTGTAAAAAAAATAACAAAAAATAAATCAATTCTTATCTTGTAAACAAAACAAATAATAACAGCTTACTAGCTAACAGTCTTCTTTCATAAAACATCATAAATACAAATTATCAAGTACAATTTGATATGATTACATTTTTAAAAATTATCTTTTATTTTTTTTATTTCTAATGCAAGTTTTTCACACTGCAATTTATACAATTTGTTTTCTTCAAGTCGCTTAGCAACTATTGATTGCATAATAAGTTTCTGATTTAATATCTAAAATTAACAGTACACTAACACAGTTAATAAGTATAAAATATATTTTATATATTATATTACGTTATAATAATAACTATCACATTTATTTATTTATTACATTTATTGTTCACAAATTATTTCTATATATACAGTCCACTAACTACTATTTTTTATTATTTATGGTAAAGTCAGTTGTCTAAGACTGCCAACTTCTTTAAACAAATATACAGTAATATTATAGGCTGACAAACCGTCTCCGTTCAGAATCGTTTTTAGTACACAATGATATTATACGAATATTAAAATATTAATATTACTGAATTATAATTTAAGGCTTTCTATTACAGTGACCAAACACTACATAAATCAAGTTACATACATCAACTGTCTGCACACAATTTAAACTATTGCTTGTATTAAATATGTTCAGTTCTTAAAATAATTATTAAATATTTAATTAATACACTACATACATCGTTAGAAGAAGACTAAATTCATTAAACAAACAAATACAATGACATTACACTACCTGTAGCTTATTCATACTTTCTTCATGGTCAAGTGCTATTTTTTGTCTTTTGATTCTTACTTCACATTCTTTTAAAATGCTATCAGTTTTTGACTTATTACCAGATTTTCTTTCAGATTGTTTCAAATTGTTTTCAATGTTGTTTTCTATGAAAAAAGTCCAGAAAACATTAATTTCAATATTTAGAAATAAAAACAATGTATTTATAGAGCATCATTTTAACAGCTGAAGTAATTTCAGTTCACAGGATTACCGGTGGGCTCTATAGGTAGTTGATTGGTTTCATAGGCTGCATTTGTATTTATCACAATAAAATGTGATGTATCTAGATTTAAAATTATTAACATAATATACTAAACAAATATGACTGTAAATTAATTATAAATTAATAGGTACCTAATTCCTGCTGTATCAAAGGACTTTTAATCGGTGACTTCTCAATGTTATATGGAGTGTCACCTAAAGAAATTAAAAACATATAATAGATAAAGTTAATTTATATATCTGCAAGCACTGAAATAATGTTACTTAAATTATCTTACTTACTGCTGTTTGAATTTGCAAATGCTACACCATCACTATCAAAATTATTTTTCCATTCAACAATGTGTGGTCTACCAATCATTTCTTTAACCTCAGGATTTTGAACTTCATGTGATGTTTCAAGCGATCCACCACCAGTTTTTAATCTATTTGACCTTTCTGAAGTGAATGCTTTTCTTGACTTAGCTTTTTCCGCTTCCCATAATTTTTTAAGCTTTTCACTTCTCTCTAAAAACATAATAATAACAATTTAAAATACAACTTATATGATTCCATTAGTGTATAATATATTATATGTATATGTTACAGTTGAAGTGTTGAAGTGTACCTATGTAGTTTAGGAATTACCTACAAATGTCAGTTAAAGTATAATAAAATATAGCAGCTACCTATATATTTTAAATAAAAATGTTTTTATATTATGCTTTATTAAAGCTATATTATAGCTTTTACTGCTAATTTAAATCTAGTGTTGGGCTGAGCCATATCTGATTATTATTATATTATTATATTATATTATTAGTTATTTCATAAGCTGCAGATTCAACTCAACTGTAACATAGGTGATAGGTATATTAAATTACTTAATTACCTTTTGAACTTTTGCATAAGAATTAAAATCATTTGCAATATGTTGCCAAGCTTCGTTTTTTTTCAGATTAGTATTACAATCTTTTCTCGGATCTTCTATTGTTGATTTTAATTTCTTTAAACAATGAAAAAAAATTTCCTTCTCTTCATTGTCCCAATTTGGACAGCGTTCTCTCTTAATCTTATTCATACTAATATAAATACTATTATATAAATTAAATATATTATAATTTAAACTATGAATTGTAAATGGTTATTAACTTATAAAACAGTAAACATGAAAAATGACTACTTACTACATAAGTAAGAAAAAAAAAACTTTTTTATACTAGGTAATATATTGATAACATTTTTTAATATCAATGATAATCTATAAATTCATGGAAAAAATAAATAAATTTAATCATTAGTCCTTAAACAATTACTTAGCTACGGTACCCTAAAATTCTAACTATGCATATGGAAATTAAGAGTTAGCTAAGTACTGGCTAAGTGTCCCGTAGCTAGGTAACACTTAGGCAGTTTTAGGTGACCCGTAACGCACTAACTATGCATACGGCTGTTGATATTATAGCGGTGCACGACAGCCGATGGCCAGCTCGACGGCGGCGCGGGACTGTGGAGGGGGAAAGCGTCGCTCGGAGCTTCGACATGGAACGCAACTTGGAGCGTCCATGCTTTTGGCGGCAAACCCATTCCGCGTTCGAACAATACTGTTATGAATAAAAATAATATATTATTATAATTAATAGATTTATCTATTGTATACTTATTTATAATATTTATACATACATAAAACATAATACGTTATACATTAAACAAAATTATTTTGTATATAAAGTTGTTAATAGAAATTTTTTTTGTATTTTTCATTTGGCCTGTCCTTAAAAAAGTGTCTAGTTTCGTCTATGCAGTTAAGATGCAATGTGTTAAGTAATTTATCTTAAGTACAGAGTAAAATTTATTACTTATTTTCTATTACTCTATAACTGATTTACAATGCTAGACGTGGATATAATACTCGAATGGTATAATAAACGTTTGGTTAAGTTATAGATAGTTCATGAATTTAAATGCATTACAAAGACAAAAAAAATGCTATAACTGAAGTCATAGGAGAGAATATAATACGTAATATTATAAATATAGCTAAATATTATTGAAAAAATTATAAATAATTAAGTATATTTGTTTTAAGATTAAGGAGTTTAAGCTTAGTTCTTATAAAATTACGATGCAATGTTTTAGAAAATTCAGAATAAAATATTTATAATTTATATTTATACCGATTTTATTATAAATGTATAATAGGTAATAACAAGTTATTTTTGAGCAGCGGCCTACCGGGAAAGTTCCCTGTATCCCGCCGGCCCTGTCCGCCCCTGCGGCTATTATATTTACGATGAAAGGATATTACGATATAATATATTTTCAATAATTTCTATACATTTTTATTTTTAGATAATTATAATTTACAAGTATTTACCGGTCTCAAAGTCTCCTCTGACGAGCCACCCCGTGTATAAACATTATTTATGCCACAATGGCACAACGTCAACCAACACAATTGCAGTGTTTATTTACATATATACGAATATTATTGTAGAAAAATACATTTAGAAATATTTCCAATGATGTACTGAGTAGTCGATTTTGTACGAAACTAGTAAACACCAACAAACAATAGGAATTAGGAACATTGGGTGGGTTGGCGAGCGGTGTAGTTGCGCCGGACCCGCATACTATAATGTTTGTTCTTTGCTATAATAGTATTATAATATTATCATGAATTTCATTGTATCCAAACCATTTAATTTTTACTGGTTATTATCGATGGGAATCAAAACAGTACCACCATATTATTATGTTGCATACAGTTCAATTAGTTTATTGTATCCGTTTTACTAACGCATAATATACAAATATTTACGTCATAATATTTTAAATCACTCACTTAAAAATTAAAATATCAAAAAAACCAACGAGAGAACACTGATAACGTCCTTATTAATTAATATAACAATTATACGAAATACGAATATACGAATATATATAAGAACTGTAGGTTTGACTATTATTTTGATTTTTACAACTTCAGGCTTTACATGCAAATATTATTATTAGTACAATCTAATACTTATATAAAAGATTTAATTGATAGAAATTATTAAAAATAAAAATTTACCTAAAAGGACTTAGGACATAATAAATCAAACAATTTATTGCGCTACAAGTACAGTATAACATTTTTTTAACAACTATCGTACCTACATTTATTATCCATTAATCATTATCATAATATTATGTAAATAGCGACAAATAAAAATTTAACATTTTACAATCTGCAACAAACCCGATAAGATACATTATACAAAGTAGAAACTGCGGCAATTTATTTTATATACCTATATACTATAATGTACTATATAGACGTAGCGATACGATAACATAAATTATATACGAATCTAGGGAAAAACGGCACGGTAATAAACGACAAGGGTAAAAACCACAATGTAAAAAACGTCCAATATATTAAACGTTTTTATTACGGGACTGACGTTGTGTCAAATGAAAAAAAAACTGAGTGTAATTACTTAAGAAAGCTGCAAGGCAGCGGGGGCCTGGGCTATAGTTCGTTTCGTCTCCCCCTTAATCCGGCTCTGTTTATAGCGTTATAGTCCGCGACATGAAAAGTGGCCGATGACCGTCACGAACCTAGCGGCCGTTTCGCCTTAGTGGTTCTTAATCTATTTAAATTAATTGCCGCGTTTTTTTTGAATTAACCATTTCAACGCGTAATCAACGCGATAACTCCTAAACTCCAAAACTCCTATACAAATGATTTTATACTTATTTTCAATTTTAAAAGTATTAACAAACCATAACCATTATTTATTATCTATTTATAATTACTTTTTTTACATCATTATGTATTTTTAGACAGAAATCAGGAACGAAAGAGTTAAACATAATTTACTAAAATTACTGTAAAATATTTTATATTCAATTTTTTATTCAAACCAACATAACAAAAAAATAATTTAAATTTAATATAATTTAAGACACATATCTTACGTGATTTTCTTCGTCATATTTTTCGTCTTCCTTCATCACTCCAGTCACTGTCATCTGGTAATATTGTCATAATCATTGGTTCCATCATGGTGTCCCTCATTATTTCTTTTGGTTGTCCTCGTCCTGGATTTTTTTCTGCATGAACGCATTTCGACGAACGCATTTCTTCCATCGTCTACTGTCACTGCATCCAATGTTCATGTGTTAGACGTTCAATGTCAACCATTTTAAAAGTATTGTTTTTTTTCGCCACTTCGCCCTTCACCTGAGCCCAATTAACTCTATCGGGTGGGTTTATACAATGGTATGGTGGAAGACGGATTACCTCATGACCCATTTCAATTGCAATATCATCCAGCTCATATTTTTTTTCACGTGGCAATAGGTTTTTAACTTTTTGCCGAAGTTCAGGTAATGTTTTCCAATGGATGGAACTCTATATTTTTTTCATTTAACCATTGTTGTACTTCGGCTTTTCTCCAATTACTTTTAGGATATTTGTCTGAGGATTGAATGGTAGGGCGCATTATCCATGACTATAACTGATGGCTCTTCTAGATTTTTTAGCAGTTGAATAAACCACTCCTTGAACACTTCACCATTCATTTGATTATGATAATCCGTGGTATTTCCGGTATTGCTTTCGAAATACCAATTTCGAACCTTTTATAAAACCCGTAGCGAGCACATCCTGCATGGCATATAATAAGTCGGCCTCCTTTGCCCGTCGGCACCTTCAAACCACCTGAATTATTTTCATTTTGCCAAATAAGGGTGCGTGAATGGTTTTGGGTTTACCCACGTTTCATCAAGATAAACCACTGGCCGATCGTCTTTATATTCTCGCAGCGTACACATTTCTCGTAAAATTTACACCACCGAAGTGCGACGATATCATTCCTCTCCATTAAAAAACATACGACCATCGTTACATTTTTGTATGTAAATTTTAAATTTTTAGGAGCCTTTGCATTGATCGAACGCACCCAGTGTAATTTGTTTTTTTTTTTACGACATTAATATTAATTGAGCCGTTGGGTACTCACCTCGGTCGTAAAACTCGTGACAGTTATCCTCACAACATCGGAATCGAAATCATCCAGCTCTGTAACAGTTTTTGCGCGTTTATACCCTTTACGCGGAGAAACAAACGTAGGATCCGCATTTGGTGTTTCTGGATTAATATGTTTTTTCCTTCAGCACAAATCCGTCTTACAGTACGATATCCCACACCACAAGCTTCGGCAGTAACTACTTGCGCATTTTTAAAAAAATCAGCAGTTAAATCTGACTTCTTTGATAATTCTTTTAAAAATGAATACACACTATAAATAATTTTTTTACTCTGACTGTGAGTATCTGAATCAGAAAACGACATTTTTAAATTGATTACACGGTAACGCAGGAGAAAAACAGTGTATAACGCAGGAGAAAAACAGTGTAAAAAATAGTTGTTTACGAGCGCACAGTAAACAACATACAAAAAAATAAACACGAGTGCCATAAAACGTGTTGTATTATGTGTATTACTATTCCCCTACCACAGTACTTTCTGCAGCTGCCTTCCAGGCATTCCAGAGGATCCGCTAAGGGTGCTCAAAAAACCAGTCTACTATAATGTAGGAATATAATAGGTATGAAATACACATTGCGCGCAGACGCGTGGTACTGCGACCGCCGCGCACCGGGCAGGAGGTGGTATAGGTTGAGAACCAATGGCTAACAGGTAGGGAAGCCGCAACGGGTCGCGGTACAAATCGGCCACTTTTCATGTCGCGGACTATAGATATCACACATAGTTAATGCAAATAAATATATATTTTTAAAAATGCAACTATAGAAACAACAATAAACCCGGATAACATTTTAAGTTCACATTGAGCGCAGTAGGATGTATTTCATGGTGTTTAACACGGTGATATTTCGGTTCAGTACATGGTGTTAAAACACTTGGAAAGCACTTTGGAAAACACTGTGCATCTATTATGCAACGGTCGTTTTAAATACTAGGCAAGGGTGTTTAATTAAACGGTATATTATCCATGTATAGGTCAAAATTAAGACACAGTGCAAGGTAAATAATTACTGTTGATTATCCGTGTAATGGTCAGTTTTAGCATGGTGCACTGATAGTTTTGAATAAAGGGCCAAATAATAATTTCAAAAATATTTATTTTTTTCATTTTTAATACCATCATTTAATTAAAAATTATAATGTTTCAAGAGGTTAATACATTTGAAATATTTTTACTTGAATTATAGGTGTACACATAAGCTTTGAATATAAAAAAAAATTAAATATTATTAATATACTTATATAATTTGAAATAATAATTATATAAATTTATATAAAAAAAATATAGCAAATATTTTTGACAACTTCAAATAATAATCATATAAATTATATTTAATAAAAATGTATAGGTAATTAAATATGTTTGAAAAAAATACATTTTACATACCTATTAGAAAAAAAAATAGAATATTAATACTTATACAATTTGAAATTATAATTATATAAATGTATATAAAAAATTATAGTTAAATAGGTATGTTAAAAAACAATATTTTAAATTTTTACAACTTGAATTAATAATTATATAAATTATTTAATAAAAAATTTATTACAAAATTTATTTTAAAAAAATATCTTAATAAATACATTTTAAATATTTGAAAAAATAATGACAATATTATTACTTGAATAATAGTGTGTATAAAGCTTTAAATATTAAGTAAAAAAAATTAGAATATTAATATAATTATACTATTTGAAATAATAATTATATAAATGTATATAAAAAATTATAGCAAATAAAAATATTTTTACAATTTGATTTAATAAAAATGTACAAAAAAATATGTTTAAAAATTTTATCAATAAATATGTTTTACAGATTTGAATAAATAATAATAATATTATTACTTGAACCTACTATTTGAATAATAGTTACACTAAAGCTTTAAATATACATTATATTTGTTTATATAAATGTATATTTTTTATCATGGAATGTATTATGCATTAAAAATGTTTAATGTAGGTAGACTAATACAAATAATAATCCTAATTGAATATTTTACTTAAAATTTATAAGAATATTGCTTTATATTATATTACTTGAATTTAAAATTATGAAAAAAATTAAGATAATCTAAACTATCACTTCGGCGGAGTTTGTAAATTTTAATTATCAAGATATAAATAAATTATAAAATCTATTCATGAGAAATATTAATGATTAGATATTTTGACAATGGCATAATGCAATTCAAAATTAGAAAATGTATAAAGAAACTTACCATAAATTATAGTGAATAAAAGTAAGTCTGTACATTTATTTTTTGTTTTTCCCTTGTAACTGCAAATACTTAAAATACTGGATTCAAACATATATCGATAGCTCCTCGGACCGCTGCACTTAGACATAATTTTCCCACTTTCAATATATAAGTTTTCTAAAAATTCAAATATGTGGATTAATTTGTAATTTGTAAATGGAAACTAGTACCTAATAGAGAAAAGAAATTCTTGCTTTTCTAAAAGTATACATTATAAGTTGTTACTGTGATAACATTAACAAAACAGTACCAATAAATTAAATAATGAGAATGTTTGTTTAAAAAATGAAAAATAGGAATATTACACTTACAAGTTTTTCTCTATATTTCATTGAATCAGTATTTTCAAGAGACAATATATTTTCAAATGTCTGTAGATCGTCCAGATTTTTAACGGGAAGAAGCCCCATGAATGGAGATGGCAACTTTGGGAATGGCATAGCCAAAGCATTGACACATCGATCAATGGACAAAATAGATTCTAGCAGTTTTGAATTATTTTGTACAGCCGAAGATATCCTAGCAAGTGATCCATTCATCAATAATATTTGGCTCATAATTTTTTCATCTTTCTTTTTTCCTTGTTCTTTCAATTTCAATATCTCATCTTTAAGAATATCAATTTTTGAGGATAAACTTAAATCTGTAATAATTAATAATAGTAAAAATAAATGTTAACTATTTTATATATTGATTTGTAGTTACCACGAGAAACTACCATATTTGTAGTTAACGAATCATTATTATTTGAAACATTTGTTGCTTCTTCTGCAGTAGATTCATTGATGATTGCTTGACTTTCTTCATTGGATGTTTCATTATGCAAAATAAATTCATCAGTATCAGCAGATGTCAAAAAATCAAACAGGTTATTTTCTTGGTGTGTAAGGTTTTGAGATGTGTTCATTAATGTATTATTAAAGTCTTGATCGAGTATATCTAAAATGATATAAGATAACATACCTACTATATTATATATTTCAATAACAACAAATTGAAAATTCAAGTTAAAATAAATGTTTATTACTGATTATTATATTAAGGTTTACAAACGCTATGAAGCTTGGATAGGTTTTGTTAAAACTGAAGTAGAAGGTACACTTGGCAAGGGCAGACAATTGGAACTAGATGTTGATTCTGACGTTAATAGTTGTTTGGTCAGTGGTGATGAAGCAGAAACAGATTTCACCAAAGATGAAATTGAAGGCAAAGGGAGAAATGATGTTTTTTTTACTTTTTTGTTTGGGTTCTGGAGAGTACCTTTTCGTACAACATATTTTCCTGGGCTTTGACATATATTGATTATCGTCATCTGGATTTTCACTTTCATCGGTACTATCTTCAGTACAAGACCATGCCTTAGCAACTCGACGGGCTTGTAATTCATTATCTAGTGTTAATTGAATGAAATTGCCTCTATCAAATACCTTAATTTTCTAAAATATTTCATATCTATTAGTTTAAATTTGATATTTCTTAACTATATATAATTACTCATAAAGTACCTATATAATTAATGCAATTCAAAAAATGTAATGTTATCTAAACATACTATTATGCATACTTACTAAAAGGTCCTACAACTTTTTTAGCATCATATAAAACACCATCATTATCATTTGGTTCAATGCAATCCAATATTATTTTTTTTTATTTGACTACTTGATAGGTGTTTTATGGACTTGTCCATCTTTGTGAACGGAAACCAACATTGGCTAATCTCCTGATCAAGCAACTCAACAAACCACGAACAAGGAACATGTTGAACTTCGTTCGTTTTTAAAAATAAAACAACAATCCAAGACCTACATATTTATTAAAAATATAAGAAAACTAAGAATAATATGTTTAAAGTTATAGATAAATAATATTAATTGGTAGGTACTTAAAAACTTAATAATAATTAAAGTTTATAGAATTTTTTTGAAGTTTGCCTGACATAGTAATTTTAACTCAATACTAAAAAATTCAACTAATTTTTAAACATTAAATTATTAATAAAATTAATTATTAAAGATAACAAATTATTTTTTTTATTATTATTGTTTAAACCAACCAAATTTTGAGCTTGTTGTTTATGGGGAAATTATAAAAAATTATGTTTGAATGTAATGTTATTTATTTATTTATATGACATATTATTAAAATAACCAATCAAAACTATTTAACAAATCTTAATAAATTAATAAATATTTTAACAAAAAAATTTTTTTGGTAATATACAAAGGAATAAAGAAAATCTTTCATAAATTTAACAATTGAAAGTTTTTTTTTATTGAAACTTATTAAATGTGCATTAGTTATGTAAAAAAGGTATAATGCATGATTTTATATCATTCAAGGGAATATGAATAACTTTCTCTTTAATATCATCAAATGCCCGAGATTTTAGATGACTTTTATAACTAGCTTCATAGATTTCAAGTAACTGAGAATCACATGGTTTATTAAAAAAACTTGTCAATTTTGCAAATTGCTTTCCAATGATGTATATTGTTGAGTTATCTTTACTACTAGTTGCAATATTTTCAACCAAAACATAGACACCACTAATCAATTTTACGCAACTATTTGCTTTGTCCAATTTTAAAGAAAAACGCTCATTTTTGCAACCACTAAATTGGGGTTCACATACATCTGGCAACATAGGTCGGTTTAGACATACATTTTGCAATTTAATTGGACCATAACATGATTCTTTTGACTGATTCATATGATTACTATATGCACGCTTCTCAGCGTATCGTCGTGCTAACTGTTGTAAAGGTTGAGAGAATCCGGAGCTTTTCAGGGCTCCGTAAACCACCCACGACAAAAGGGGAACACTTCCGTCGCGACCTGTGAGCCGCACCGCGTGATGACCCGAGGGCCAAGTCGGTGGAGCTCACAGGCTTTGAACACGCAACGGCAATTGAATGCCGAGGATTTATTTATTTAAGGGGAAATAGTATAATAATAATAATAATAATCATGATATGAAATCTGTTATGAACAATATATATATTAAATTGGACAAACATTAAAGAATATCTAGCGGCACACAGCAAACAACAAATAATTTTAACGGGGCGCATGCTTTCCCGGCCCACGGGAGGCGACACACCATATCATTCATGGTGTGTCCTCGCAGGGTTACCGGGAAAACGTGCTGGGTTTGTCAAAGCCGAAAACAGGGGAAATTTGATTTGTTTTTTCGGGACCCGCGTCTTGCGACGCTTCCCTGGCGCACAGATTATACGAACATGAATTTCGTATAACCTGTGGCCTACGTGCTGGTAAAGGGGGGACCGGGGAAATTTGACATATTACGACTTTGACGTGATGAACTGCATGGTCGATGTTGGTAGGAGCTGTCGGCCGCCGCCCGGGCCCTCGTGGCGGACCTAGCCCATCATCGTGGTTGACTACAGGCGTCGAGTAATGTTGACGGCAGTTGGCGTGTATTTATCGAAATCGGTTGGTGAGACAAAAAAGTCTGTGTGTCGCGTGGTTCCTGGGTGGTTGTGCGTTGGTCGTCGAACAGACGGGTGGATGGTGTCGACTGGGCAGGTGTGGAGCCGTGAGAAAAAGAGTACCGACCAGGCACAGCGTAGGTAGCGAAGAGAAAGAACAATTGTAACGGAAACCCGGCGACGGCGGTGGTCTTATGCCGGCGGCGGAGCTTTTTAGTGTTGAGTGGGGCAGGTCAGTGTCGTCATATTGCGGGAATACATCATATTTTCGGGGTGTACAGTATTGTTCCGCCGGTACGGTGCCGCCGGACGCGACGAAAGCGCCGACAGCAACGGCGGCCGTGTGTGGCGACATGTGGACACCGTACACTGAGGGTTTGTGGGGGCCAGGGGACAATTATTACCTAATACTGCGGTAATTTCTGCATTAGCGCGCGATAATCATAATAATATATAACGAAGGTACGCTCATTAGTGGCAATATGGGTACAGGTATGTTTGTGATATAATAATATTAATGCAAAAAATGCTGTGACGTTACAAGGTTTTACACCAGTCTTAATTTTTTTTTTAGAGGTTGCATAAAGTTTTCAAAGGGGAATGCAGAATAACAATTTAAAGAACGAAAGTGCCTAACATCTTCAGCTAATTGAAAAAGGGAATGTATATTATGAGACATATATATTTCACCATAAATACTTTTAAAAGATAGTACAAAATGTTGAATTAATTGATTTTGCATATTCAATATATTCATCACTTAAGGACTGAGTTGAGAGAATTCTAATAGCAACAAATAACTCTAAAAAATGATCATATACTTCAGCATTCAAGAAGTTCCAGAAAATAATAAATCCCAAGTATAATAAGCATTGACGTAGCTCAGTAGCCTTCCACCGACTAGCATCATGCAACGGATGTTTCCTACTATTTTCACTAAACCTCCTTTGAAACTCTGTAGGAATGTATACTGATAATTGATTTAGTTTAATGTCTAGAGCGTTAATTAAATTAGCAGGTAATGACATGTTTTGCTTATGTTTAGGAGCCCCAATCCAAAACAAAAGAAGTTTTTTCATTACACCAATGCATACACAGTGCATGTAATCGAAAGGAATAGATTTTACAAGATTAAAGTTTGGAAGTTCAGTTAAAATAGTTTTTCCATTATGAAAAATAGGATCTTAAAGCCCGAATTTCGACGTGAATTTTTATATTATTCAAAAGAAATCCATCAATAATAAGGAATTTCAGTTCTTGAACAAAATCAAATAGAAATGTGTTGCAATCATCTGGTTTGGTTTTTCCATGATATGCACCAATTATGAATATGTTTGGCTTTTTAGTAGGTAAATTTGCAAAGTACCCAAGAATGGGCCATAATTGGCTAGGGGGGTTAGTAGTTACAGGAAGTCCGTCAATATCTACATACAACGATAATACTGTAGGGATGTTTTTATTACAAATAATAATGTCTTTAATCTCTTCCTCTATACCAAAATGATGATAAATACCACCACCTACCTCCTTAACATTTGTTTTAAGAGGAGTTTTTAAAAGTGTTCTTGAATCCTTTGGGAGTTCTTTGAATTCTGGAAACTTGGAAAGACATTTTAAGAAATTGGTAAGGGCTATATGTGTAATATTATGAGTAATAGCCCACATTGCTAAAGCCAATTTCAAGTCAGGATTGTTATTAGAATCTGAAAGTATTGATGAACCACTAGTAGACTCAGAGGCTTCAATACTTTCTATAGATAAATTTTCTATGCTCATGTTATGAGAAATATGTAAGTTTTAACAGTTCAAATTTGTCTGATCAACATCAGTAGAAGTTGAATAATTAGGAAGAGGAAGCACAACATTATCTGTGTTTATTAATGAACTATTAAAATTATTAAGAAATTGGCCTTCATTATCATCTTCACTAGATAAAGCTTCTAATAACATCATAGAAGCTTTTTTCCTATTCCTGTATCGGGTGCTTTTACCAAAGTTTATATTTCGTTTCGACATATTTATATATTTTATTGAAAATAATAACAATGTTACATCTGGAAGTATAGGGCAACCTTAATTGCAAATCTTTGAGATAGAAATTGATAAATAGCAAGAGAAAGATGGCTAAATGATACTAACAATCAGGAGGAAGAAAGAATCTTTAGAGTTAAAAGGAAAGAAGTACATAACATTTTGAGGTGTGAAAAGAGAAAGTATGTTCAACATTTAATGAGGGAGGCAGAACAAGATTATAGGTCACACAATACACGGCAGCTATATCACAAGGTAAATAGTTTTAAAGGCGGATATAGAAGACAAGAAAAATTTCTGAAAAAGGACGATGGAAGCCTAGTGACGAATCAGGAAAAAATAATGGAGGAATGAGCAGAGTACTTCGAAAAGCTACTCAATTGTGAAGCACCAGTTGATAAATTTACATATGGACACAACGAACCCAATGATGATCCCTGCCCTCCCCCATCAAAGGAAGAAATCGAACAACAGATCAAAAGGCTCAAAAATCACAAGTCACCCGGGGAAGATGACCTTCAAGGGGAAATTCTAAAGCATGCGGACAACTCCATGATAGAAAGTATATACTTGTTGATAAAAGAAGTGTGGGAGACGGAAATTTTAACGAAAGACTGGGGAGTAGCATACATATGCCCAATACACAAAAAAGGCGACAAGCAAGTCTGTAGTAACTATATACTCTATTCGGAATAAGATCGTACCTCGGCGGCGACCAGTTTTCATCCGCAACGGTCAGACGCTTCCCCCACCTAGTCAAACAACGGTTCGGAATCCCGATCGTGTATGCTCGGCGAAACGGTCGCTAATGCGGCGCGTGCGGAAGTACTAACTACGCGCGCTGATATACGATTTGAATTTCATTGCCGTGGAACCCTGCATTCGTTACCACCCTAGCTAACCTACATTCTTTACGAGTCTCGTTTTTTTTTATTTTGTTGTTTTATTGTAAAATAATTTCAATTTTACAAAGTAATCATGAGTGATCGTGAAGATGTTCATGAAATGGTCGACGTAGCGGAAACAATATCTCCAAAAAGAAGAAATATAAATGGAAAAGTGAGTAAAATATTCTAAATTTTAATAACATTTGCTGCTTATAATGAAGAATTAAATAATTTTTATTCGTTTAAAATTATAAACATAAGTTATTGTATATGAATAGTAATTTTTATTAGAATTATTATTATAAATATTCGATGTATGATGAACATTCAAATCCTTGTTGTTTTAAATAATAAATTATGAAACATTAGTTTGAAACTTGAATACATAATATTTATTCTAATAATTATTTACATAAAATTTAAACTGAATTTTAATACAATTTGCCTTTTCATTAATATATTTCTTTATACTGGTTGTACGATTATAATATTGTAATATAGTTGTATTAAACAAATATTGTAGAGAATAAATAATCATTGGTTAGTCGTTGGTCGTTTAGATGACACAATACGTGTTGCGGGCAGATGTGGTGTAGACCTGTGCACAGGTGTTCCGGCAGCATGTATTGTTGTCCAAAAAAGGAGGGTCAATTCTTTGTATAAATAATACACGTGTATAACCTTCTGAACCACCTTATAAATATGTATCTTATATTTATATAATCAGTATAAAGCGACATATTTACTGTATATTTATATTATATATTTGTACCTATACAATATATATAATATATGTATGTTAATTTTTTTTTTTAGTATATACTAAGTCGTCAAAAGGTCATTATTGTGAATATGTACAAGGACATCAAAGTTAAGTCTCCTAATATGCCTTACAAAGAAATGATTGCCGAAATATCACATATATCGGGTATTGGTCGTAATTCGGTAATATCCATTATTTCCGAATATAAAAAATGTGGAACTGTTTCGTCCCCTAATAAGACTCGCAATAGAAAATGTCTGTTTGATAATATCGACGAATTAGATAGGAATGCGCTGCGGCAAAAAATACATTCTTTTTGGCTGAAAAGTGAGATACCAACAATAGACAAGATTCTGCAAGCTGTAAACGACGATCCAGCACTTCCAAATTTAAGCGTATGGTATTATATGAAACAATTAAAAAACTAGACTTCATATTTACAAACGCAAACGATGCAGTGTATTGACTGAAAGGGAAGACCTACTCGCTTGGCGCCACAACTACTTGTATGATATTAGGAAATATCGAAAAGAAGGTCGGAGCATTTATTATCTTGACGAGACCTGGTTGAACGCTGGTGACTGTACCGATAAAGTGTGGGTTGATAAATCAGTTTTATCAAAACACGACGCCTTCAACAAAGGTCTTACAACGGGAGCGAAGAACCCGACAGGTAAAGGTAAAAGATTAATTATTTTACATATTGGATCTGAAAAAGGATTTTTGGAAGGTGGACCTTTATGCTTTAATTCAAAAAAAAATAGTTCAGATTATCATGATGAGATGAACGGTGACAATTTCCGTGAATGGTTTGAGTCCATCATTCCTCGTCTGGAGTCAAACTCGGTGATTGTCATGGACAATGCGCCGTATCATTCTGTGAAATCCGAAAAAATACCAACAAGCCAATCGAAGAAAGAAGAAATTTTGACGTGGTTATCATCGAAAGGAGTACAACTCGACAGGCCAATGATAAAACCCCAGCTGCTCCAAAAAGTACGTCAAATAAAATCGCAATACAATTTTTACGTTATTGATAATATGGCCAAAGACGCCGGGCACACAGTACTTCGACTCCCACCGTATCATATCACTGCGAGTTCAACCCAATTGAACTCGCATGGGCGATGGTTAAAGGATACGTCAAGAATAATAATACGACATTTAAAATAGATGACGTTCGGGCTCTTCTTAACACCGGAATTGAAAAAGTTACCGATGAACATTGGAAAAATTTTATTCGTCATGTCATCACACAGGAAGACACAATTTGGCAAGTGGACACCATCATGGACGATATTATAGATAACTTAGAACCCTGTGTCCTAACTATAAACGATGAGAATTCTTCCGTTGATGATTCTGAATAATTTTTTGTTAATGTATAAATATATAATAAATCCTGTAATATTTTTGTTATCCTTTAAGATTGTCATAAAAAAAATGCATGATGTTTTTTTATTAAATAGTTTTTATTTTTTTTTAATACCTATATGTAAATATTTTGATGATTATTATGAAAAAGCCTTATTAATATTTGATAAAAAAATGTTAATATAAAAAATGTTGATAAAAATCATCTGTGTCATATATTTATTCATTTACACCAGCATAATAATGTTACGTTACGAAATAATTTTAAATAATCATAATTAAAACTATAAAGAGTACATTCGCAATATGTGTAAAAAAATCAACATAATAACAAAAATGTTTGTATATTATTATAGTAATTAATAAATTACTAATCTTTAATTTATACCCGAGCGCGTAATATACGACGCGTATTGGGGTACCGACCACGTATAAAACTGCAGCCACGTACCACACAATACATTTCTAATTAAGTGTTCATTTGAGCTGTCGATACTACACTAATACGACGCTCCCATTGACGAAAGCTCGTGAGACTAGCACTGCTGAACGAAGCCACGCCCATGCGCAGAAGTCGGCCGCCGAGGTACGATCTTATTCCGAATATAGTTTAGAGGAATAGTGTTGCTAGATACAACATATAAGGTATTATTATATTGCATCCTGGATAGAATCAAACCTTTGGCCGAACAAGTGGTGGAGGACTATCAATGTGGATTCAGGCAAAATAGGTCAACGACAGATCAGATATTTATAATCAGGCAATTATTACAGAAAAGCTGGGAATATAATAAGGAACTCCATGTTATCTTCGTTGATTTTCAAAAGGCGTATGACAGTATAGATAGAACTAGCATAACCGAAATTCTGAAACATTTTCATTTCCCAAGGAAAATAATACAATTAATGGAAGCTAGTATAAGACAAACTAAAGTCAAAGTCAAAGTAGGAAACGCGACATCGAGGATGGTAAGAACCGGACTTAGACAGGGGGATGCCTTGTCGCCAGTACTCTTTAATTTAGTATTAGAGAAGGTGGTCCGAGAAATAAATATTGGAAGAGATGAAGGAGTAAGAATGGATAGAACTTGCTTCAGTCTGCTCGCCTATGCAGACGATATAGTCTTGCTAGGAGAAGACGAACAAAAAGTGGTAGGTTTATGCGGCAGGTTAATAGAATCAGCAAAGAAGGTAGGGCTACATCTCAACATAGAGAAAACGCAGTACATGAAAGTTAGTAGGGAACTAGATAACCTTCAGGAAACCGAAACCATAACAGTTGGCCAGTACGAGTTCAAAAGAGTAGAAGATTTTAAATGCCTGGGCACGATTGTAACGCAGAAGAATGAATGACAAATTGAAATTCAACAAAGAATAAAAATGGGAAATAAATGCTTCTATGCACTAGGCAAACTACTAAGCTCGAAAGTCATGTCAAAAGAGGTTAAAACTCAGCTGTATTTGACAATCATACGACCAATAGTCATGTATGGTTCACAATGTTGAACGTTACGAAAGACTGAGGAGGAAAGATTAGCAGTTTTTGAGAGGAAGGTACTCGTAAAACATATGGACCTATATATGATCAAGAGCTTCAAGGATGGAGAAAAAGACATAATCAAGAACTGACGGAGCATTTCAATAGACCAAATATTATAAACGAGATCAAACGGAGTAAGTTGGAGTGGGCAGGACACGCAGTTAGGAAGCAAGATTCAATGGTTCAAAGGGTACTCCAAGAAAACCCAAAGAGAAAAAGACCACTGGGTAGACCAAGACTACGCTGGGAAGATGGAATTAAAAAAGATTTCCTAAGTGCTGGCGGAGCGGAATATGATTACAGGGCCTGGAAGGAAGTAGCGGAGAATAGAGAAGAATGGGAAAGGATTTGTTCTATGGCAAGATGGTCTCAAAGGCCTTGAAAAAAAAAAAAATAAAAAAAAATAAAAATATTGACTTTTAAGTATGAAAGTACTTTTTTCTCAAAATTATATCATGCTTTTTATAAATAAATATTGCACACAATTACAGAAATTATCAGATTATTTGAACAGTACAAACATCGTTATGTTGAATATTATAGTATTTTTTCTAGATAAGAATGATACGGATTACGATCCATGAGCCTAGGTAATAGATTTTTATTAATAATATCGTGTAGTCGTGTTCGTTGCGGTGCGTAATTAGTTGTGTACGTGTACGTCGTATGTTGTTACGTTTTTAATTTTGGTAATTGTTTTGTAAATATGTCTAGAAAATTACGAGCTGATGAACAAATATTTTTGATTGGGTCACCATCTACCCAAATACTAGGCTCAAAACTTCCATCGATTGGACAAGTGCTTTCAGTATTTTTTTATAATGTGAGAACAGGAAAACTTAATAAGAGAGAAAGTGCTTCGTTAGCTGTTGTGAATGCAATATTTTTTGGGAAAAAGCTCGAATTCCTGTCCGAGCAGTTCAACATTGTATCAATAAACTTTTAAATGTGTACGAAGAATGGAGTGCTCTACAAAAAAATTCACAAAAAGTAGGTGATTCATTTAAATTAAAAGAAACAGAATTATAAACAAACTGAACAATTTATTTGATATTGCACATGACAATGCTTTAAATATAATGAAAATTGAAAATGACAAACAGATTTTAATTAATCAAAGACTTCCTGGTCGAATTGGTTGTCTTGGTGGTATGGACAAAAAGTTACTTGAAAGTGAAAATAAAGCAAAAAAACGTAAATGTAGTGAAATAGAAAAGCTAACAAATAGAAAACTTCAATTATCAAATTATAACGCAATTGAAATTCAAAATCAATTATCTGACATGTCTTTAAGTTCACCGTCGTCATCATCAGATTCTGAATGCATAAATTGCACCCGTATACCAATGACACTATCAGAAAAAAAAGGGGCCGCAAAAATTTCATTACTCCAAAGCTTGTTGCTGCATTAGATCGATGTAAATTAAGTGTACGGGACTCAGTTTATATTATTCAAGTAACAGCTGAAGCATTGGGTAACAATGTTGATAGTTTGGTTATAAATTAATCGTCTATACATCGATGTCGTGATGATTTACGAGTTGAACGCGCCAATAAAATTAAAACTAATTTTCAAAGTTCTGTTCCTAGTTATATAACTGTACACTGGGATGGAAAAATACTACCGACGTTAAATGTTAGAGAGTCAGGTATTGATAGATTACCAATTGTTTTAACCAGTAATAATCTAGATGATGATCCGAGCACATGGGATACTCAAATTAGTTATTTACACGGGAAAGAAATTGCATGCTCCCTAAATGTAGTAAATGATACAGCGGAAAGAGCAGTTAAACTTATGGAAGATTTTCACGGAACTAAAGTTGATAAGAAGTCTGAGTTACTATTACAATGTATACAAGAACACAGAAGACTATATCGTGATTGTAAAAAGGAGACATTGAAAAAAAAATTTTAATTAATAAAAATGTATAATAATATTTTAAGAAAATAGTACTTTCACACTCAAAAGTCAATATATCATTTAAATTATAATAAATAAGAAGAAGTATGTAAGAACGTAATTTATAGAGAATTTTATTATATTTAAAACATATTATGTAACCAATTTTAATTTTCCCTATTGCAATTGAGATATATATAAAAATGTAAAATATATCATTAAATTATGAATGAATTAATATACTCAAATTTCAAATTCAAGTCGGCACAGGTTAACCTTAATAAATTGACTTGAAACTTTTTGTAGTTCATTTTTTCATTCATATACACAAATTAAGTGGGTGAGACCAGCAAAAATGAAAAAAAAAAATTTAAGGGACACCCTAACTGTTTTATTGTTTGATGTAAAAATATTAGTATAGGGCCCTTGTAAACTCAAATTTAAATCGTTGAGAATAGAGAATATATCTGAAAGATAAGCAAGATTTGCTAACCATAAATTATTTTCAAAATAATCACCCAAGGGTGATTTTTTATCTTTCAAAAATATTTCCACTTCGGTTTTAAGTTCAAATAAACGAGTTAAACATTTTCCTCGTGATAACCATCTGACATGTGTATGTAATAGCAAACTAGTGTAATCTGAACCCATTTCGTCACACATGACTTTAAAAATACGCGTATTTACTGCACTAGATCGAATAAAGTTTATGATTTTAATGCAAGTATTTAAAACATTAAATAAATTTTCACCCATATCTTTAGTGGCCAATTGCTCTCGGTGAATGAAACAATGAGTTGAAATTATATCCTTATGAGCTATCTGTTTAATTCGTGCTACAAGACCATTAAACTTTCCCGTCATGGCTGCAGCACCGTCAGTACATATACCAATACACTTGGAAATAGATAGATCATTTTTGTCGAAGTACACTAAAATAGCTTTGAAAATTTCCTCAGATGTACAAATAGTTGGTAAATTTAAACAACATAAAAACTCTTCATTTATGTCATTTAAATCGGTATCTACATATCTAATATAAATTAATAATATTGCTTCATTATTAATGTCTGTAGATTCATCGATTTGAATTCCATAAAATATAGATTTGTTTATTTTTTGAATAAGTTGATATTCAATGTCAACAGCCATAATATTTATTCTTCTGCTGATAGTATCATTGGACATGGGTATACTGTTTATTTTAGTTGCATATTCACTACCAAACAACTCAGTAAAAATATCTATCATGCAGGGTTTCAATAGTTTTTCACCGATTTTATATGCCTTTTTAGATTTAGCTATATGCATGGCTGCCAAATATGAACATTTTAAGTATTTTTTATCTTCAGTAGTAAAAGATTTGATAATTTTTTTACTTTCTTTAAACTCGTGTAATTTTCTTAAAAAAAAATCTTTATTTCGATTTTTATAATGAACGTGATTTGTTTCAAGATGACGCAAAAGTTTATTAGGTTTTAGAGATGCATTGGCCAACACCATACTACATATAATACATTGAGGCAAATCTATATTATTTTCACGTAAATAAGTAAACCCGTATTCGACGTACCTTTCATCGTAGTTCAAAATTTTTGAAGTTAGTTTTACCTTTTTAAGTGGTGGTCTTAATTCATTTTCACTAACATCTGAATCAGAACCGTTCACAATTGCTGAAAATGAATTTGATGTTGAGGGCTGTTTAAAAAAATTTGACAAAGATGTTTGCTTACTCATTTTTTAATAATTAGGTATTGAATAAACGTACAATATGTACAAATAGCGTATAACTTATAATAACAATACTTTACCAGCAAGCTGGTGTACGACATACAAATGACGAAACACCGATAAAATACTCAGAACATCGCGTATACGATTATATTGTTATCTTATCTGTAATTAGCCTTGCATTGTATTATAAATAAATTGTACGTTTTTATCGACTATCGGACTATCCAAACAAAAATATATATATTTCAACACTTACTATTAATTATAAGATTCTAAGTGAAACAATTTTTTTCCCACATGAATTGGCGACCCTAAAAAAATTGTTGGCGACCCCCAAGGGGGTCGCGACCCCCCGGTTGAGAATCGCTGCCCTAACATACATGTCTAAATAATTTTAACTGCACTGTCACTCGACCCTCGCACCAACACCGATGGACAACGGCCGTCGACCAGGATTAAAAATTAAAAATAACATTGACAACGTGTAATAGCAAACACATTTAAACCAATACGACACGATAATTCTATAACACTGTGGCACACGGCTGGCATTCACTATTTTTACACCAGTACACGGACAAAACTCGGTAGATGAGTGCACCTCAATACACCAAGTGCACAGTTTTATATTGAAACTGTAGCATCATATTAATATACTGCATAGTCGCAATTTAGGTTAAATATGGGGGTGTTAGATTTATGTCGACTAAATAGTGATCCGTGGAGTGGTTGCCCCGGTATACTACATAAAGTCCGAATAAAAAAGTTCGTGGTTAAAAAGTCCGGTACATATAATTAGGTAAAAGGAAAAATACCTTATATGTGATGCACAATCAAACTTCCAATTAGTATAAATATAAATTGTAACTAAATTATTTACCTGACAAAATTAATTACTTATTATTTTCTTTACCCAACAAATAAAGTTTTATTGACATTCATAGACAAAAAAACTAATAAAATTGGAAACTAAAAATGTCCCTTAGCAGTTCAAAACAAATCAAAATATTTTGAAAATTTTGAAAATGTTATCGTGTATAGAAAATACTAATATTAACAACCAGTGTAAATTGTATGTAGGTATCTACGATCATTTGTTTTGGAGTTATGCCTAAAACAAAAATCGATTTTGTCGAAAACTAATTTTGCGTATAAATTCCCGTTCTTCCTTAATTTGTATGTGGCATTTCCTGGTGCTTTTGAAAACTATTGGGAGTTTTAAATGTCCCGAATGCACAAACTAGATTCACTTCCTCATCAAACAAGATATACCGTTGAAAAAAATTGAAGCAGTTTTACTGTCCCAAACGGTGGTGACATACACAAAAATTAAAATTAAAATACACATTGTAAAATCAATCGCTCCGCTCAGAATCTAAAATAAGTACTCATTAGGGGTGCTACAAATATGACATTTTAATTAAGCACCCCTAAACATCACCATCCAAATTGCGCCTATATGATCATATATAAACGCAAACATAATTAAAAATGGTCTTTCATATACATATATATATTATATGGTTGTTGTATGCACGGTTATACTTTTCGTGCATTTTGAACTATTGGCATCGTTGAACTTTGTAGGAACCTACTTTTTATAATTATTTAATTATTTTCACCATAACACCAACCATACACCATGTACGTTTTTTAAGACACTTGAGTTCTGTGTTAGCACAGTGTTAAATGCACGGTGCAATATAACCGACCCTGATCCTAGAAAATGTTACTCGGGAACAGTTTTAAAATATGCAATATGCATGTAAATAAAAAGATCGATACTACGTAGGTAGTAGGTACCTAGGTATAAAATATGATTACATTTTTAACGATAAAATACAACAGGCAGTGCCGTAGCTAGGGTGGGCTTTCGGGCTTAAGCTCCCCCCCCAAATATCAAATTGGAAATTCAGAAATTGTACATTTTAGAAACGTTTACCAGCATGATGTTAGAGAATACCGGACACCCGTATTACGTAAACGTTTACCGTTGACGGTGTTCGAGTATACCGATAACCGAGTATAACAAACTGGTTATTAAAATGATAACAATATCCAGCTGAGCTATTCTGTGATAAATGATAATGCGAAACCATGATAATGACAAGGTGATCGTGATGTGAAAAACCAACAAATTTAAATCTTAACTGACAATCATTTACAAGGCACAAGAGACAAGACGTATATTTGAAAAACATGGATGAATCCAAGAAAAAAAAAAATGAAAACGTTGCACTCTTTCTTTACTTCAGCTAGCTTTTTATTAATTTATTTGTAGGTATTAAATTCAATGGAAAATTATAAATATGATATTGGTACTTACATAAAAAAAAAAAACAAACCAGAACATCTTAAACACTCAGATTTAGCTGATGTATTAAAAAATACTTGGAAACCAGATAAAACATACAAATTTGAGGCAAAGAAGTTTGGAAAACAATTGAGAATGTTGAATGTATCTTGGTTTGAGCGTTGGACTTGGTTAGCTTTTTCAAGTATTGACCTAAAATAATATTTTAAGCGTACTACATCATGATGTGGATGGAGACTTTTCACAAGTTGTTTATTACGGTGTATACCTAATTTCAGCTTGCTCCTAATTTATTCGAGCTTAAGCCTATTTATCGTCTAATTACTCTAATTTTACTGGGCTATAATAGTCAAATTGGACATGGTCTTTTAATTCGATTGTGATTTATTTATAGGTACTTTATAAATACGTTGCTATACTAAAATATGCTAAAATGTCCCGATAGGACATTACCGTTTTACATTTCCAGGAATAAACTATTTTTAGTTGAATTGATGTCCATGCTATAATATCTAATATTATTATGCACCTACTATATGTCTATATTGTCTCTATGTACAGACGTGTATAGTTTGTACAACAGCCGCCGCCGAATAAAAAGTTCAACAATCCTTATATAAAAGAACAGGACTTTTTTATGTTACAATTTTATGACGACGCTATTTAACTTTTTTCCAATTTTTTTTTCACAGAGTTGTTCCAAATACCCCCCTGAGTGTCACCACGTTTCCGGATTTTCAAAATTTTGATTTTAAAGGGTTGAAATCGGCAAAAATAATTTTTACGTGTAATTTGTATATCTATTCATATAATAATAACAATAGCAGTCGGCCGATAACGGGAAATATGGTACGGCATGGCGGTCCGAGGGTTTCCGTCTACCTCACTCTGACCTTTTTTTTGTGTGTGTATGAATGGGCGATTGTAAACTCCACCGATTTACAGGTAGTCGATTTTAGGGTTGGATTTATAACATGTAAATTCCACCGATACATTTTTTTTACCTGAAAAAAAAATGTAAACTCCACCGATACGTATTTTTGACCTGAAAACACGTAAACTCCACCGATGGTAAAATCCACAGATTAAAACTATTTTTAGTATAGCTATAGCTATGTTATACATAATGTGTATAATGTATACACGTCAACTTTCGACTGACTTATCTAAACTTCATCTTAACGACCGCAGATAATATCACATCGCGATATCGCGAAACGAATGCATTTAATAAAATATTTTCGAAGACACATTTTAATGCGTCCGCTGATTTCAAAATGAACACATTAAGTGAATTAACCAGTGAACGTGGAAATATGTTGCTTTGTTTGAATAATTTTAAATATTACAAACAAATAATTTTAAAGTCCGGTGAAGAAAAGTGGCGGTGTGAAAATAAAAAGTGTTCCGCGGTTTTAAAAACAATTAATTCTGGAGAAAATCGATTAATTACATTTCAACGAACAGAACATACTCATGATGCGTCAACCGAAAATAACCTTCAACGACAAGTGCTTAGTACTGGTGCAAAACGAAAAGCAATAGAAAATAATTGTGAAGCACCAAGGAAAATTATTAAACACGCATTAGACGAAAATTCATTGGATGGAAATAATAGTACAATACAGGTTAGGGATGTAAACTATGCTAAAAGAAATTTATATAATGCTAGGAGAAAGATAATACCAAAAATACCTAAAAATTCATTTGACGTTCATAATTTTTTAACTGAAACCCAATGTATGACGAGTAGAAATGAAAATTTTCTTCAATATAATAGTAAAGAAAATGGTATTATTATATTCTGTTGTAAAATAAACTTCGAGGCTATGTGTAAAACAGAAATTGTTTATATGGATGAAACATTTACATATTGCGTAAAGCATTTTTTGCAGTTATTTACTATACATGGATACCTAAATGGCCATTACGTTCCTTTGTGTTTTTGTGTATTAAAAGATAAACACGTGTCCACTTATTCTGAATGCTTTAAAAGCATTAACGAAATATGTTCATCTTATGGTTTTGTTTTTGAACCAAAAGAAATCATTATTGATTTTGAAAAAGCAATACACAACGCATGCGATTTAATTTGGCCAAATGCGAAATTGATGGGTTGTAGGTTTCATGTTACACAAAGTTGGTGGAGAGCAATCCAAAGATTTGGTTTAACAGAAGATTATAAAAAAAAAACCGAAGTAGGTGATTGGCTTAGAATTTGCTTTGGATTAGTATTTTTGGACTCTGAAGATGTTTCTAATTTTTTTGCAATAGAATTAATGTCTATAAAGCCCCTAAACTCAAAATTAACACAATTTGCAGATCATATTTTAGACACCTACATTACAGAAGAAGCATTATTTCCACCAAATATTTGGGCTCAATGTAGCGCTGAATTGAATTTAACTACGAATACATGCGAGTCGTTTCACTCACATTTAGCACAGTCCTTTGCTAACACACATCCAAATATACATCACTTTACAAAAGCTCTAATAGATATTCAATCATTCACTTACATTAAATTAAACAGTATTAACGAACCTAATAACCTTAGAAATTCACAATCAAAGACACGCCAAAAATATTTAAACACCATCATTTCGTCATTTAAGGCAAACAATATTACGACTATGCAATTTGTCAAAGCTGCATCTAATCATTATCAAACCAAATTTTAAAACCAAAAAACATTGTGTAACAAAAGATATAAGTATCTAAATATAATATATATATATATAAATAATAAATCTGTAATTATTTTAACTACGAACTAGAGATCACTATTAATTATTATATCATTTATTTTAACATTGTGTAACAAAAGATATAAGTATCTAAATATAATATAAATGTATAAATAATAAATCTGTAATGTAAAAAAACGTAATGTTAATAATTATAGATTTTTATATTTTTTTCTATTTGATTTTTCTATTATTTTTTTTTTTAAAAATACCGGTGGAGTTTACATTTTTTTTCAGGTAAAAAAACGTACCGGTGGAGTTTACATTTTTTTTTCAGGTAAAAAAAACGTACCGGTGGAGTTTACATGAAAAAAGGTCTAAAAAGGTCGCAATCGGTGGAGTTTACATGCGCCCGTATGAATTGATCTGAGGCTATATATTATTAAATTTAATGAATAGTATAGAAAACACCGACTATTTTTTTATAAAAATAATAATACATTTCTAAAAATATTTTTACCGAAAATATCATTATACCCCAACGAGTTTCCCGTTAATTTTAGAAGAGTTCAGTTTCCAATAAAAGTCTGTTATGCCATGACAATTAACAAAGCTCAAGGTCAGACTTTAACTTATTGTAGTGTAGATTTGGAAAATAACTGTTTCTCACACGGGCAATTTATTGTATGTAGCATTTTCTTGAGTTGGAAGACCTGACCATTTGTACGTTTATGCACCACAAAAAAAAACTATAAATATGGTATACCATGAGGTTTTGACTTAAGAGGACGTGATACCCGTAATATTTAGTGGTAAAAACAGGTCTACGAAAAACAAACAAAACGCTATTAACAAATGGTTTTAGAGCAAAAATACCTATTATGAAATTTATAGAGAACAATATTTAGGAGACAACCTCATATGCGTTTTGTGAAATATGAATTATTAAAAAAGTTACAGTTGATTAAAAAATGTAAAAAATAGGTTTTTGTGCCGTTTATAACGAGCTGTATATTTAAAATAGAACAAAAACCATAGGAGGTTGTCTCTGAAATATTGTTCTCTATAAATTTCATAATAGGTATTTTTTCTCTAAAATCACTTTTTAATGCTGTTTTGTTTGTTTTCCGTAAACATGTTTATGTTGATTGAATTAATTTTCATTGCCGTAATGTGCTGCCACTTGCCTGCCGCTGCGACGTCGGCCGCAATTTCCCCCCACTACTCCAAAAACTGAATTTCCGATACAACGATCGCGCGGTGACGGTCTGTCGATGGTTATCGGACGTTTCAAGGAATAGACTGAACTAATATAGACAATATCATTATAAGCTAATAACCTCGGTATAATGTAATAAGAATTATTTTTATTTTTATTATAATAATTGGGATTGATGATTGACAGCATTCCACACCAACTCTTATTTGTATTATTATTTTAATTATGTTATTATTATTATTATGTATTACGAACATAATAATATTTTCATATGATGGGTACTAAACTCTGTCTCAAAGTAGAATACACCGGTTTCGCGCATCGCGACTGACGGCCGCGGAAGCTCGTTGCCTGATTTTCCCCCACTATGAGGCGAAATCGACAGCCGACGTAAACCGAATAGTCCAGTGCTTCTCAACCTGGGGGCCGCGGCCCCCTAGGGGGCCTTGAAATATTTTTTTTATTTAAAATATTTTCGGTTATTCAGTTATAATATTACCATTATAACCGACCATATGATTAATCATTGTCGATAAAGTCTAATGTTAGATTACTGTTATTAAATAATAATAAAATTGTTATTACATCGGGAAAGTTTATCTCACATTAGAGTTATTAGATTACCTACTTTAATCTTATAATAATAATAATCTATTAAAGATTAAACTATCAAAAATGATGATAACTTTAATGATGTAAAGCCTTTGCAGTACAGTCGCGTTTCTTTGCTCGATATCGTGTGTTTCGTGTGGACGTGTGGTGTTAATAATATTATTTTAAGTTTAAAATGGAAAAGTGGTTGAAAGGAAATATAAAATCAGATACTTCTACTTCAACTAGTAACATAAGATTTCCAGAAACAGATAATTCTAGTTCAACAACCAGCAAAAGAAAAAATGAATTTTTACCTGCAAACAATAAAAAAAAACGCAAGTACAATTCAGAATATATAAAATTTGGTTTTATTGCATCATGCGTAAATAAGGAAGAACGACCGATGTGTGTCATATGTTCAAATACACTCTCAAACGATTGCATGAGACCTGGAAAATTAAGTAGACATTTAATTACTATGCACCCCGAACACCAAAATAAAACGTCTGATTTTTTTGAAAGAAAAGCATCAGAACAAAGTCGGCAAGTAGTTTTTTTTGATAAACATACTAATTTAAATAAAACACTTCTTAAAGCTTCTTTTGAAATGGCTTTACTAATTGCTAAAGCTAAAAAAAGTTTTACTATTGGAGAAAACTTGGTTTTACCTGCAGCAATAAAAATATGTGAAATTGTACACGGTGATAAAATTGCAGATGCATTACGGTCCATCCCTGTTTCTAATGATACTATTAAAAGAAGAATAGACTATATGGGGGATTATATGAAATCTCAATTATTAATTCAAATTAAAAATAGTGACACTTTTGCAATACAACTCGTTGAATCGACAGATCTTACAAATAATGCCCAGTTAATGGTATTTGTGAGATATCAATATAATCTAGAATTTATCTGCACTTTTAAGTAATGAAAAATGGATGTGTTTAACTTCATATTTAGCAGATTTTTTTGATAAAGTTAATGAATTAAATCTATCTCTTCAAGGTAAGAGTACCAACATTTTAATACTTACCTCAAAACTTCAAGCATTTAAACAAAAATTGTCTTCTTGGTTAAACGCATTTAAAAATGGAGATTCCTCAATGTTTACGAGCTTACACGATTTTCTTACCGTTAATGAGCTTTCAATGACAACTTCAGTTTCAAGTATAATAACTGATCATTTGTCTTCAGTACTAAAATTTTTATCTGAATATTTTCCAAATTTAAATAAAAATAATGAAGACGATTGGGTAAAAAAACCATTTTCTATTTCTTTGAAATACGATCATATTTCATGGGCCGCAAAAGAGCAATTAATTGAAATTAGAGAAGACTCAACTCTTGAAACCGAGTTTAATGAAAAAGAACTTACCGAATTTTGGTTAAGACGACAGCAAGAGTATCCTGTAATTTCAAAAGCGGCTTTACTTATATTAATACCTTTCGCATCAACATATCTTTGTGAAACTGCATTTTCACAACTTCAAATTATAAAAAACAAACATAGATCCTGCATTTCACAACAGTCTTTAGAATCAAACTTGCGTATTTCAGTTTCGAATATCACACCTGACATAAATATGTTATGCGAAAATATGCAAGCCCAACCGTCACATTAATAAAATTAATTCACATTTTTTATTATTATTATTTATTATTATTATTAACCTAGCCTTTGTTTGAAATCAAATCAACATTATTACTGAATATTTTTGTATTTCTTTATAGTTATTATTACCAATTCTTTTTTTGTTTATAATATATGTTTTTAAGTTTTATACACCTATACATTTTAATAATTTATTTGTGTGAAATTGTGAAATAAGTGCATGTAAGTATAGTATATTAGTATATCATTGAAAAAAATAATACTGATGACCTTTTTTTATTTATTTTTTGCTTTTACATCCATGGAAGGGAGCCTTGACAGTTTTACATTAAATTTAGGGGGCCCTATAACAAAAAAGGTTGAGAAGCACTGGAATAGTCGACAACTTCCGACGGCAATACGAAAGCGGTAGCATACACCGAGTACAAATAATAAATAGAAAAATAATAAAACTATCGACGTCGGCCTGCATACGCCATACATTGACAATGTGTGTACATAGAAGTACAAATATGAAGTTTCATAATTTATTTTTTCATTAAAAGGTATTTATAAAAATTGTTGTATAATATTTAAAAATGCATAACTGTGTAATTTTTATATTTTTTCTGTAAAGTAACCTATAATATTTGAATTATTTCGAGAAAATATTTTTTCTTCAAATTCTACCATGTTCTGAACCATGTTGAAATACATTTTGTCGTCAAAAAATAACACTACAAGTATCAATAAATAAAAAAAACCAAAAAATTTGTGGTTTAAAAATGAATAAGAAACTTTATTATAGTTTTTTACCATAATTTTTATATTTAAACACCAGGTATAAAAAAAACATTTTTAGTGCAATTCATTTTAAATATACGTCTATATAAAATTATGCAACAAAAAATTGGTATTTTATTTACATTTATATTCACATGATTAATCAGAAAACAGTCTTTAAAAATTATACGTTATGCAAAAAAATAAATCTGAATAACATCTTCGTCAAATATAAATAAAAAAAAATTTACAGTTACTATATACACAATTAATCCAAATCAGAAAATGAATCATCGTCGTCGTTATCGCTCTGGCCGATCGTCATAACTAAATCTTGTCGTTCAGCCATTAACTCGTCCACAATCATATCGATGTTCCAAAATTTGTCCTCTTCATTTTCAGTGTGGCTTATAAAATTTCTCCACATTTCTTCAGTGACTTTATTTACGCCTTCAATCAAGAGCTTTTGGACATCTTTAAGCTTGAAAGTCTTGTTATTCGATTTTACGTGGTTTTTGATTACCGACCAAGCCATTTCAATCGGATTGAGTTCGCAGTGGTATGGAGGTAATCGTAGCACTGTTTTATTGTGTTGTGAAACTAGTTCATCGATTTCGTATTTGTCGTACAATGGTTTTAGTTGTTTCACAATATCCAATAATTCTGGTATAATCATAGTGCTATCAATTACCTCCCCTTTGCTTTGAAGCCATTCAATAATGTTCGCTTTCTTCCAATTTGTTGTTGGACATTTCTCTAATTTTACCGAATGGTAAGGAGCGTTATCCATAACGATTACCGCGTTATCTTTTAATTTCGGCAAAACACATAGTAACCAATCACGGAAACTTTGCCCATTCATTTCGTCATGATAGTCACTAGTGTTCTTTTTCGACTCGAACGACAATAATCCTCCAGGAACGAATCCATCTTCAGAGCCAATATGAACGACTATTAATCGTTTCCCCTTACCACTCGGATTTACGGGACCAGTTGAAAGGCCCTGGGAAAACGCATGTTGACTAGATTGGACAGTTTTGTCGACCCACACTTTGGTATTGACGTCTCCAGCATTAACCCACGTTTCGTCCAGATAGTAAATTGGACGACCTTCCTCACGATATTTTTTGATATTTCGCAAATATCTCCTCCGCCAAAGAATAAGTTCATTGGAGTCTAAAAGCGCACTGTTTCGTTCTCTTTTGGTGTAAACGAAATCCATCGATTTTAAAAGTCGATGTAATGTCGCTCGGGAAAAAGATGGTAGACTTTCATCTTCGTTGACGACCGAAAGTATTTTGTCAAGCGTGGGTAACTCACGATTTATCCATAAATTGTGAATTTTTCTTCTAATGGCATGTTTATCAAAATCATCCGTCTTCGAAATCACATTTTTATGGATCCGTTCTTTATTTGGTGAACTGACGGTTTTAGTTTCACGGTATTCTTTTAATGTATTGGATATGGTTTTTTCTCCAATCCCCAATTCTTTTGAAATGATTGTCCGGGCTTCACGTATTGTGATTTTTGGGTTCGCTTGGACTTTGCTTTTGTAATGGTTGACAATCATTTCCTTCTGCTGTGAAGAAACCCACTAAAAAGAAAAAAGAAAAAAAATGTGTTTAAGCATAGAATACTATTAGTTGAAAAATAAAATGAGTAAAATCCTCGTAAGAAATTAATGCTTGTATTAATATAACGTATAAATGATGTTAAGCAATCAACTTTTAACATTAAATTATATAAATTACCATTAAAAGATAAAAAAAAATTAAAAAAAAATGAAAATCAGAAAAAATATTTTGTTTTTGTAAATAATATTACGAGTGTAACGAAATATTATTTTACTTGCAAAATTGTACAGGATATTTTTTAGTATCGAATTATTAATATATATATAAAGACTTTTTTTATATTATAATATTTCATAACAATTTTCTTACCTTTCCTCTCTTATTTTTCTTCGCTGGTGATGTAAAATCTGAAACTTCGTTGTCCATGGCGTAAATATACTTAAAAAAACTATACACGGCAAAAATACAAAAAATACAAATCAAAATACGATTAGGTTATAGTGATAGTGCAAACGACGTGCAGAGCGAGACGTAGTCAATCGCAGACAGCAATAAAATATTTTGTGTACGGTGTATACTGTATAACGGTTGTTTAATTGATATGTGGACGACCGCGTAGATCATCTGGCGCGCAAACTGGAGGGGAGCAGATGCGCTGCACCGAACGAAAACCGGTCGGCCGCCCGGTGTCTTCTACTTTGAGACAGACTATAGGTAACTACTTCAAAAGTTCAAAGTATGCATTATTTGTAGTAATTCAAGTATATACTACCTACAAAAAAATCTGTTTTCCTACAGAATTTAGTTATAAATTATAATGGTATATTGCAGGTTAAAAATATATCTTTATATCAAAAATGGTCAAATATGCACTTATAAATTAAATATGATCAAATATGTAAAATATGCAGCAATACATTATGATTATAAACTCGTATTGCTGTGAAATAAATTTCTATAATACTCAACTATGTTTTGAATGATTATTGAACTCCTAGAAGTCCCTAGCCCTAGACTCATTACGAATTGATAGCGAAAGTCATAATATGAGACTTATTATAGTGTAACGAACCCAATAATATACATACTATATTATTGTGATCGTTTCGCTTTAGGATATAATAAATAACATACCAATAAGTAAATTAAATCGACTCATAAATATTATTAGAATACGCCGTAGGGGTATAAAGAGAAAACAAGGCAGCCTTGAAATTAGATTATAATGGGGATGAATAAACTCACCTTTAAAAAAGCAACCAAGGACTAGTCATATACAAACAGGTTAACGTACAATAAGAAAGGGGGCGCTTACGACCAGATGGCTAAGCGTATACAGATAGTTAATTGGAATGCATTATTTTTGAACGCATTTCCAAACGATATAGAAATATGAATAATATTATTGTTCGCCAATGGAGCTCTTATTGCACAGTTAGCCCCAAAGACTTGTACTTTTTAAGTAGGACATTAATACCAACGGATAAAGAATAACTCTGATTTAATTTTATATACAATGGTGATATAATAATATTATCAATCAACCGAAAATAATAATATAACAACTTATAAAATGGGGGTGGACGTCTCCACAGTAAAACTAATAATAATAATCGTCAACAACCAGAGTGTTGCGTACGTATAATAATTACAAATGAAAAATAAATAATAATAATAACGGAACTAGGTCACGGGGACACGTAAACTATACAATATACAATAATGATAATACGACCGTGATATGTGAAGTTGGTAACTGATTATGGGTAGGTCCGACGACAGCTGCTCGACGACGACAATAGTATAATAGGTCGGTGCGGACGTGTACCCCTTGCTCTACACGACACGACGTCGAAACAAACACTCAATTTTGTACACGACGAGCGCAATATTGGCCGTAACTAATTGATGTTGTACTGGTCCGGATGGTCACGATATTTACACGTCGCAATATACGACGGTAACAAAATTCGCCACGACCGATGCACGGAGGCGTCGGTCGGTGTCGTTACCGTATGACCAGAGTGAACAAACCACGTGGTGCTCACACAGCACTGTACTGGTATCCGCGTCGTACCGGTCGTCTTCAAACTTGTACTCAACTGACGAATGATGCACAGCAGTACAGCACCGCGATCTCAACGACACACGGACAATAGGCGGCAGTAACACGCACGCTAGACGCAACACGGACAATAAGGCGGCAGTAACACGCACGCTACGCAACACGGACAATAGGGTGGCAGTAACACGCACGCTACGAAAATTGTCGGACGTACGGCGACGGAGACAACGGTGGACTGAGAAACGCCAACACCGGACATACGACGGACGGTTCGGACGCACGCAAAAACACGTGACACAACGCGCACCCATCCGCCAACCGCCGACATCGGCCTAATCGCGAAGTGGGTACATCAACACCGACCTCACAGATACGGCCCGATATACGAGTCGCGAACAATTATAATCATATGAATATAATATATATAAACTGCATATACCCGCATGGCACTAGAATTACCCAAGGAGATCCCCGGTAATCCGGAACAGGAGTATTGGGTAAGTAATGGTAAATCCAATACTACTCCAGTTATATTCCTAATGTCCTGTCCTATGGCAATCCTGTTTCGGATTACCTTTGCATATAATGTTTAGGCATTCCTAGGATACTATTTTCAATCCCAAATCAATCCTATGGTTATCCAATGAGACATAATTTACTTAAATTTCAGGACTAGCTTTATCCAACATTAAGTAATCCACAATTGTTGATTACTCAATGTTATTATTAATAACACAACAATTGGGTGCTGTACACAAGATAGAGATCAGAAGTTGTCTTATTTTTAGGAGGCTACACTTAAAATTATATACATATAGTAAATATATATATATCATATATGAATGCATTATAACTATAATTATACCTACATTTATATATTAGCAACAGTTTTTATTCAAATTCAGTCTTAAATAGTTAAGGATAGTATTTAACAAAGAAATTGTTCACTCTTTTTTTTATAAACTTTAGATAAATAAGAAAATATATACTAAATTGTAGCCAGTTTCTTTATATTATATAACAATTAACAATATTTTCATATGTATATTTTTTTGTTTATCATATTTTGTAACAATGTACATAATATAAAATAAGTCTGTTCCTGTATGACTATAACACTTAAATTTAAAAAAAAATAAATACTTTAAACCTTTAAGTACTTTAAGAGTAAAAAATAACTATTAACTAATAACTAAAACTTCTTAGGCATTAGTCTCTTTCCTTTTCAGTCTTTCTTTGGAATGACGTAGCCAACTACTTGTTGTTTTAATAACAATATCATCTGTGTAGTTGTAGGGAAATTTATTTCTTCCAGGTTCTGTGAAATTATGAAATCTTATATATTATAATACACAATTTCACCTTCTTTAATAATTATTACCACAAATAAGATTGAATAATTTCAAGGTTTTCATAGACAGTTTTGGTTCATTTCCAAAACATTTATTTATTTTTCCAGTAATTGTAATACTTGTTCCCACAGAGTTCGTGAATAAATTGTCCAAACAAGTTTTGACAAAAGTACCAATATCTGATCCACCATACATTGAAATAATTTTTGACTGCAATTTACACAATAAAATAAATTTATATAGTAAATTTCAGTTAGTAGATCTTAGTTTTAAGTTATCTTACTAAGTATTGGTAAAATAAATCATCTTTCAAAAGGCCTTCAATATAATCAAGATCATCATTGTTTTTTAATGGAAATTTTTTGTAATGAATAGAATATTCTTTATCGAGTGAATTACTAGGGCAATTATTACTATCATTGACTGCTAATTGATTGAAAATACGCTCTTGGTTGGAGATGATAAGACAATTCTGAGCTTTAATTTCTAAAATACTTTTCATCAATGCACTAAATTGCTTCATCTTTATCCCTATAAATATACCAAAACAAATAATAATAAAACATTTATTAAACAAAATTTAATTAGAGTAACTGATATCAGTATAACAGCACATTATTATATAGCATTATAGTTAAATGTTACAATGTTACCTTTGTTCACCGGAGAAGGTGAAATATCTGTGAATAAAGTACGGCATGCTGCATGTTTAGATTGATTATTGGATAGAACAGTACTTGAAGTTTCCCGAGTGTTTCTTGTTACTAAACAATTATATTGTGTAAGACTCACAAAAAGTTAGATTATATTTAAATATTATTAGGCTACCTTTGTTCACTGGAGAAGGTGATTCGTCAGATAATATACCACGAGTAGGGTGTTTAACTAATTCAATGTTTTTTGCATCTTTCCTCCTATTGTTTATTTCTTTCATACAATTATAAAACAAATGATTAGTTTTAAGACATTTATAGTGATGCTATTAAATTTATTTGATTACTTTTGTTCACTGGAGAAGGTGAAATATCTGTGAATAAGGTATGGCATGCTGCATGTTTAGATTGATTATTGGATAGAACAGTACTTGAAGTTTCCCGAGTGTTTCTTGTTACTAAACAATTATATTGTGTAAGACTCACAAAAAGTTAGATTATATTTAAATATTATTAGGCTACCTTTGTTCACTGGAGAAGGTGATTCGTCAGATATATACCACGAGTAGGGTGTTTAACTAATAATCAATGTTTTTTGCATCTTCCTCCTATTGTTTATTTCTTTCATACAATTATAAAACAAATGATTAGTTTTAAGACATTTATAGTGATGCTATTAAATTTATTTGATTACTTTTGTTCACTGGAGAAGGTGAAATATCTGTGAATAAGGTATGGCATGCTGCATGTTTAGATTGATTATTGGATACAACAGTATTTGAAGTTTCCAGAGTGTTAAATTTTCCTATAAATAGATTTTGTGTAAAACTCACATTGTATAAAAAAAAAAAATTAATTCCTTTAAATTGTATTAAATTACTTTTGTTTAATTGAGAAAGTGGTTCTTGAAATATACTAGGTGAAGGTATATCAGGATAAACAATATTGCTGCTTGTAGTGCCATCTAAAATTTAATATGAATTACTAGTTATGTGAGTGGATATTAAAATAGAAGAATAGGATTCAGATGCCTATGTTTAATGAATAAGAAATCACACAATACCTTTATGCGGAAGAGTAAAAGATTTATTCTGGTCAGGACTGTAGTTATTATTTTTTTTTTTGGCTCTTATTTGTCTTTGAGATTTAGCCATTGCTTCGATCTCAGTATCGCATTCAGAATAGTTGAACTGTATAACTGTTTTTAATTTTTCAAATGCTCTTTCAAAACTGTCTATAATAGTGGGTACAACAAAAATTATATTATTAATTAATTAAAATAGCATTATAGAAATTACTTTTAACTAATATAATATTGAACTTACCACTTGAGCCTAAGATTTTTTTAATTGACCAAACTGGCCAAAAATCTGTAGGATCTGTCATGTTTTTCACAGCTTTATTATACTGGTTTTCAGTATGAACATCTGTACCAGGTCTTGGTAATTTACAAGAATATCTTTCATTATTTTTATTTTGAAACAACCAAGTCTTTGGTATACACTGGACCCTACTATCTTCAAATTCCACAATTAAATAATTACTAAAAAATAATAAACATAATAATTGAACTAGTGGGATTTAAAATATATACAAATGGGATTTTCAAATAAAATTACTCGGTAAGTATAATCAAATGGAATTTCCTTAATTTTTATAATTACTTTTAACTATACATATTATAATACGTTTAATATAATCTTAAATAATGATAATAATCTTAAGTTTAAATGACAAGTAATAAGTATTGTTTTAAAAAAAAATGTTTATAACAGTTTAATGTTCCTAAAGTATCACCTAATTTATAGTTAGTATAACAATGACATATTACAAAATATACTTATGATAATGTTTAAATTTAAATGCTAAGTAAATAAAAATTATTATAACTAATATTAACATTTTTAAATCAAAAGGATATTTCTTTATTCAGTGTGATGGAGTGGAACTACAGCCATTCTGGTTGAATCCAAACATATTGGGAAAGAGAAGTACTTAAATTCAATATCTTTTACTGGCCACGTCATAAATTCAGATAAGTCATCCACTTCATAAATACCTAAAGTAGATGATGGGCATGGTAATTTGTACAGATCAGATTTTTTAAGGTATTCTTTGCCAATAATAACAAATACACCATCATTATCTTTTAAGGCTATGTTGAAAATTTTAATTATTCTATTCCCTTTGACACAGCAACAGTCATTTTTTTGGTTTTTTACTATGAAAGTCATATCATAAAATTTCAGTTTTTCGTATTGAGGGTTGGTACATCCTTGAAGTAAAGGACCATTCTTATGTGTGTTAATAAAGATGATTTCTCCAGATGTATTGATGTCACTTGAATTGGACAATTTATTTAAATTATTTAAAGCTATTGATTCTGTGTACCTACGAACTATTTGTTGCAAAGGTTTATCTTCTGTGTATTTTTTTCTTCAAATGCCCTAAATAACTTTCAAATTTAAATGTGCTAAAATAATCTAGTGAACCATAATTTTCAACATCATCGACTAAATGAAGTAAACCATGGATATTATAACTAATATTATGTTTACCATAAATTATTCCATATTGTTTAACAAAACATTCTATTAGGTTCTGTGCATAATTCAACCATTTCTTTTGGTAACAGTATCGTTTTGAACATAATATTGATATAGCCACATGCAATGAAATAAAATTTTCATAAACTTCATTACTTAGTATATTTTTTAAAATAAATGGCCCAGAATATAATAATAATTGGCGGTATTCTGTAGCTTTCCATTTTTTAACATAATTTAAAGATCTTGGCTTTCGTTGAAATTCTATTGGAACATGATTTTTAACCAAATGTATTAATGCTGACGATATCAACTGAACATTACGGAAAGGTATTCGTACTCTAAGATCACCAAAATTCCACATCAACAATAATTTTTTCACAATGCCTAGACAAACAAGATGTTGATAGTCAAGTGGAACTTGACTGACAAGTCCTAACCTAGGAATATTTTCAAGTGGGCTTGTTCCTTGATGATAGTCTTCATCCTCATGATCAACAAAGCTCTTATCTGATCGTTTTCGACCAATGTACTCTGTAAAACACACTCTCCTCTCTGAGTAATCACCAACAATATTGCATTTGGTGCAACTTGAATAACCTGTGTGGTACTTGATATTTAAAACCATGGCTTTGGCTGGAGCATCAGCACAAAAACCTTTAATTGAAAAACTATAAGTTTTTCCTAAATAAGTTATTCCAGAATGTGTCAAATTAGACGCCTCTACAACAAAATTTTCTAAAAAGGCAAATGTATCACATGGTTTTTTATTTCCGTGGTATAATCCTATCAAAAATACATGGTTTGTTTTATAAATTAATCCTAAAATTGGCCATAATTCACTTGAACCAGATTTTGTGACTGGTAATCCATCAATATTAAACAACATTTCTATAGCATTATTTGCTATGTTTGGATTGTTTTTTAAGTATTCCAATATCCCTTGTTCTATTCCTAAATTGGAATAGAAACCAGGTTCAACTCGTCTAATTTCAGTGGACCTTGGGGTATTCAATAGAGTACGAGAATCTAATGGTAAGCCATATGTAACATTTAATCCATAATTAGTAAATCCACGAAGAAGTTTATTTAATGAACTTGCATTGATATTTTCCTGAATTGCCCAACTTCTTAAAAAGTCTTTGAAGCTTATTGCTTGATCCTTTTTATGATGTATGACATGAATTGACGAGGCATTAATGTTTTGATTTTGTGAAGCATAGCCTTCCATATTTAAATTTGAAGTATTAGATAAAACTGAATTTGAGTATGAATATTCTAAAATATCTGAAGCAATAATTGAACTTGAATTAAAATTATGAAAATTTTCTGGAGTAACATTAAATGATATTGAATCAGATTTAGGAATTAGATGTTTTGTTCTAGAATCAGTGGACTTAACTTCATTTTCAACTTGTAATAACTCTGCAGCTATTCGTCGGCGACGTTGACGAGTTGTTATGTTATTTACATTTTTTCTATAAATTAAAGCAACAAATTTGTAAAGAATTTTGGGTGTAAGTATTAATTTGATTGGCAGTGTTCTTTGAATATAGAACATTTAATAAATAATTAGAATAATCATTGAACCTGCCGTAGTTTGAATAATTATTGTGGTTACAGATAGCAGTGTCCTGGACACAGGGTTGTTATGTTTGAAACATAAACAAAAACATATTTTATTAGATCTCAAATATTCACATAAGTAATTTTTTTCTATTTTTATATAAGTATTAGGTATGTTTAAACAATTGTGATTAATATTTTGTTTTTAATATACATATTTCTTTTTGTTTTTACTTATTAAAGTTGTTATTTTTTTAATGTTTAATTTCACCTAGTACCTAATGTTTAATCATGTAGGCACCTATCAGTTAATAGTTGAAAATATTACATTATATAATCAAAACAAAATCATAATAATAATTTAAAACATAATAGTTACTTATGGAATATTTCTTTGAACATAATTGTTATCAATTTCAATTCTGTAATGATTAGCTGAATAAGTTAATAAACTAAAAATAAAATTACTTATAATATGAACATTTGAGATCTAAATCAATCACCAGTATTTTGTTACAATAAGCTAATAGTTTACATTATTACTTATACTAGTTATATTTATATTTTATACTTATATATAAAAAAAACCAAAATTAAACTTTTTACCTAAGTGATAATTTCATACCTACTACATTAAATTAATTATGTTAAAGTTAAAAATGATGCAATACAATATAATATTTGAAAAATATGTTTAGGTAAACTTATAACTTTGACTTAAACTATAAGTGTTAAATACAATAGATTCCAGTTATTACAAACAATATTAAGCTATAAGTTAGGTACCTAATAGTTAACAAACAATATATTCAACACTAAAAGTTTAAAGTTATAATGCTATGCATTTCATACCACAATAAATATTCCTTCCAGTCATCTAGGTAGGTTATGTTTAAATAATATAAAATAAAAACAATTAGGTATGGTACCTTAAATTTTAATGTTCATGAGGTATCCTTAATTTAATACTGAATAGTAAAAACTTAAAACCTACGTTAAAACCTAACAAGTTCTTAGTTAAAAAAGGTGGGTAAGTGGATTTCGCTCTACTGTACAAAAATCAGACTGGCTGATGTATAAAAAATTGTTGTTTTGATGAGAGTTACTGAAATGAATCAATGAAATAAATTAAAAACAAAAATATGACTTAAGTAGGTAAGACAATAACGCTTAAAAGTTCAGTCATACTGATTTCATCAGACGTAATGCAGTTGTCACGGTAAAAAACACGAGATATCTTTTGGTTTGCGAACACTAAGTATCACATCACCGCAGTACCGCGGTGGCAGTAAATTAACGATCCACCATTTTAGTGTGTAGGATACCAAATAACTCACCGTTTATTATTGTCGGCCATAATGACAGCAACAACAGCTTCATGTATACCACGATGTAGAGACGACGGAAACGAACAAAAGAACACTTGCACACTGCATAGATACAGAAGTCGGAAATACAGATAAAAGTACATACAAAAATATAATGGGTGACGACTGACGACTAACGGGCGACGCGACGGCTCATGAGTTGACCAATCGCGGTCCAGCGTTCACTAATGTGATATTGAATAATAATAACTGAAATTAACGCGCAGTGTCGGCGATGTTATCAGTAAAATAATAATGTGTCTATGTGTGGAAATAATAAATTAATAAGTTTAATGTTAGGCGAACGTGCATCTGTCTTTATGCATCTTTGCCTTCCAAGTTCCAGTCATCTCTTTTTGTATTGGTCAACCCTACGGATGCATTACATTATATAAAATTATAAAATATATAGGATATTGGGTACTTCGAAAACTTACGCAGCGTCGGCGGAAGTTATTGTGAGGCCCCAGGGTATATTAATTTTAAAACTTTTTCAACCTACAACTTATTGTTGACACCTATAGGTGTTCAACATACCCAAACACAACATACCAACATTATTATACCCAAATAATCAATCATGTGTAGGTACTAATAATTAATATTATGATATGAGTGTTTATTTATTGTACAAATTATATAAATAATAGTTAACCAAACGGTTTTAAAACCATGTAGGCGAGGCTAATATTTTTAACATGAACGTAAGTCGTGGGTAAATCGCGTAGTAGACGTTGTTTAATACTTACTCTTACTTTTGGATACCCCCTCCTATTTCCGCCTATGATATTCCCACGGCCTTCCTAGGTAAATAAATTTGGGTATTCCCATTGTATTCACTAGTCGGTATTACGTTTGATTAATAAATTGAGTTAATTATTTTAAGGACTCCAAAGACATGAAAATACATTACTGAAATGGTTTATCCCGATCAGGAGGCTAGTAGGACTACCGGCGGGATTAATTGTGCTGTGCGGGTAATATATTCATAACGTCCATATTATCTAAATATTGACGGATGGCGTATAACATATATAGTAAAGATAATAATGGGATACGATTCTCGGAATAGGCAGGCGTGGGAATATGTAGATTATATTTTGAATCACGTCCGAGGAGATATCGATAGACAAGGGGGGAAGTAGGAGATCAGGAGACCCTATAAAACTAAGCCCGAAACGGCCTGTAGGACAGACGTGATATGCCATCGTACATGCAAGCACCTTCACGAGTGTCAGAATAACGATTTTGTCAATTTGGACTTACAGTATTTTATAAAGAATAATTTAAATAAACAACTTAACTTTTCTACCAAGTCTACTCATTTTATCAACCTACCTGAAGAAATCCTCTACCAACGGTCTTGCCACCTGCAACTTATAGACTAAGCAGTTAACTCAATTGCTGGTTTATAACAATAGTATAGTTATATTTTCAATAACTTGTACAAAAATAAACATTCATTTAATTTTAATTTACTTATGAAACACATTACACAACCGTCACAACCATTCCTCCTGGGTATGTGATCATTTCTTCGGGATTTCTGTGTCATCGTATTCAAATTCTTATTTTGAATTTTGTGTTTTAAATAATTATTTTCCATTTTTTTGACAATGGCAAATAAAGAAAATAATCTAAACCGGAAACAGTCACCTAAAAAAAAAATATCAAATTCTGTGGTACTACGACGATACAAAAAAATAAAGTAAGTACCTATTAATATAAATTAGGTTAGGTTAGGTTAGGTAACCTGAGCATTTTACTGCATACAAAAAGTGGCACGAATGTGAATTAAGATTAAAACTTGGTAGATGTATTGATAATGACCTGCAACGAGTAATGAATACAGAAATTCAACATTGGAAAAGTATTTTAGAAAGGTTAATATCTATAACTTTATACTTGTCCAAACACAATCTAGCTTTCCGAGGATCGTCTGATAAACTATTTGAAAGAAATAATGGAAACTATTTAGGGTTAGTAGAACTTTTAGGAAAATATGACAATTATATGAAAGAACATTTACATCGAATAACTACAAAAAAACTCAATATAACTTATTGCAGTAAGGATATTCAAAATGAACTTATAAATCTAATGGCCTCCAAAGTTTTAGAAACCATTCAGCAAAAAGTACAGGACGCAAAATATTTTTCTGTGATATTAGATTGTACTCCTGATGTCAGCCATTCTGAAAAAATGTCATTTACTATAAGATTTGTGGACGAAAATAATGGCAATATACAAGTAGCTGAGCATTTTATTGGTTTTAGAGAAGTTAGTGAATCTACTGGAGAAAGCCTTACTGAGTTATTGCTTAAGACGCTAAGAGAAAACAAGCTTGATATAATGAACTATCGCGGTCAAGGTTACGACAATGGCGCGAATATGAAAGGTCATAAAAAAGGAGTTCAAGCAAGAATTTTAGCTTTAAACCCTAAAGCGGCATTTACCTAACCTGGTTTACCTAACCACTCTCTTAATCTCGTTATATCTGACGCAGCTTCGCAATCCAAAGAATCGATCACACTTTTTGGAATTGTACAACGGATATTTGTTTTATTTTCGGCTTCTGTTTACCGTTGGCAAGTACTAAAATCACACTTACCTAACTTGACGGTTAAGCCATTGTGTACAACCCGTGGGAGAGTCGCATAGACAGTGTAAAACAATTCGATATCAAACCAAAGAAGTATACGATGCATTAATTGAAGTGGCGGAATCATTTAAGGCAGATGCTGGTATAAAAAATGAAGCCAGCAGTTTAGGAAATCAATTACTTGACTTCAAGATATTGATTTCATTAAATGTTTGGTATGATTTATTATTTCAAGTAAATATTGTAAGTAAATCTATGCAAGGGTTTACAATGGATATAGAAATGGCTTTTTCATTATTAGATAATTGTGTCAAATATATTAACAAGTATCGAGAAACAGAGTACGCAGATGCGTCAAACTCTTCAAAAGAAATAGCAGAGTCATTAGGTATAGACCCAATCATAAAAGAAGTACGAGGACGACGTAAGAAAACTTTTTTTGATGAAAACAACGATCAAGATTTTTCGATTGGCGCCGAAGAACGTTTTAAAAGAGAATTTTTCTACAGTCTTGTAGACCCAGTCAGAGAATCTATCAAAGAAAGATTTACTCAATTTGAAAACCATAAGCAATTATGGGGGTTTCTGTACAATTTAGAAAAATTATCGTCGTCTGAACATCTTTTGGCATGCTGTAAAGATCTGCATGGAGCACTCTCGGAAGGAGATAGTGCTGATATAAATTCCGTAGAGCTTTACAGTGAACTTAAACATCTGAGCTCACTTTTACCAATTGGCAAAGGATCACCTAAATCAGCGCTCTAGTTTATACACAATATGAAATTAGTTGATGTATTCCCTTACACATAGATATCTCTAAGAATATTGCTGACGATTCCAGTTACTGTAGCGTCCGGTGAACGAAGTTTTTCTAAACTTAAATTAATAAAAACTTATTTGCGCTCCTCAATAACAGATGATAGACTTTCTTCATTAGCAATTTTGTCAATTGAAAATGATTTAGCCGAAAAAGTAAATTATGAAGACGCAATCAAACAGTTATAAGTTTAAAATTAATATTATTTTTATTTTTAATTTTTTCTTTTACGCAATGTGGCAATTTTATAAGTTAATAAAATAATATGTGTAACCTTTTTACAATATTGTACGATCAGGTAATAAAGTTTAAAATTATGATACAAAATACATACTAATTTTATTTAACTTACTAAAAAACTTAATTTTACTACTACTCAAACTAGGGGGGGGGGGTAAGGGCGCCAAAACATGGTTTCGCCCAGGGCGCCAATAATTCTTGCGCCGGCCCTGCTACTGTGAGTAATTTAATAGCGTCATCAACGAATAAATTTCACCCAAAAGCAATCATACTAGGGTCCATGCAGCTATTGTATCATTCAATTCGGGTGGTCAATTTATTCGCGAAATCCATAAAAAAATTACGAAAAAAAGTCCAGGTACCTATAAAATTTTTTTCACAATTAAGGTAGTTAAAATAATTTCATAATAATTTGAAATAATCTGTAATATATTTTGTCTATTTTATTTAACTATAACTATATTATATATTATTTATTAAGGTGATCAACAAAAAAAAAAAAAAAATTTCAAACGGGCCAGATGAAAATTATGGATTGGCCGAGCCATTAAATTACTTTATCTGACGAAGAATTTAAAATTAAAAAGCTTGAATTTATACAGTCGATAACTCTTTCGGAGGCATCTAAAGTACAGTTAGTTAGAAACTAGGAACCAAGCAAAAAATCAAAGGTGGTTTGAGGAACGAGAAAACGATTATCGGCGTCAAATTTTGGAAGGGTGTGCAAAATGAGACCTTACACTTCATGTAAAGTAACTGTACATTATATACTTTATAGTTGTATAAACACCAGTGCTACAGAATGTGGTATTCAAACTGAACAACAAGCACTCATGCAACTACATATGGAAATTAAAAAAAAAATTAATAAATGTGGTCTATTCGTCGACAAAAATATTCCATTTTTGGCAGCAACTCCGGGTGAGATTGTTTATAATTTAGTTACAAAGTAAAATAATAATTACTATATACTAATAATATTCAATTTAGTTTTTCCAACAATACAATCTAAACAGCTGATAACTTATAAAATGTATAATATTTATACTTACATCAACTATGGTAAAAATGAACCAATACGTCGCTGTATGTATTTAGCTAATCTAGACCCTTCCTTCTCACTAAATAATTTTTAATTTTTCTATTTATAATCTATTTCTTGTACTAAATGTATTATTTAAAATTGGGCAAAAGCCCATGTTGTATTATAAAATAAAATAAAAATAAATAAAATAAAAAATATCATATAAAAAAATGTTATTGTTCCTATGGATGCTAGGTAGGTAGTAACATTAATAAATAAATAAATAAATAAATATTATTAAATAGGTATACACTAATGCATAGTATATTAATATTATTACCTCTTTAGTCTACTGCATGGATTTATAAAATCCATATTTTGTATGTGACTGAGAAGTACTAGTAGACGAACTTGGATATGACCTCGAATACGGTAGAAACCTGTTTGTGTTATTTTCTACTGCAACCTTATCATTCTCATACATTGATTTTGGGGCGTTTAAAATAATAGGTGCATCTAATGATGTTAAATAAAATCCTTCACTATCACTATTTTCAAAATCATGAACCTTATTTATTTTAACAGCTTCAGCTGGAACATAATTTGGAATTTGAAAATCTTCATTAACGATTTCCTAAAAGATATAAAGCATTATTGAAATAAAGTGTAATATAATATAAACTAAAGGCAGGACATCAAAATATTTAGATCGGTATGGGTTAGGTTGTCGTTCGTGTCTCCGGTGTACCGGAGAGGTCTTCAGTTTTTTCATGATGGCATCGGACGAGGACGCACTAGCTTTGTTAGCCCTCCCGTTAATTATGAAAAAAAAAGAAACAAAACCAGTGAAAAGGAAACGAAAAAAATGGTGTAAGGATTGGTTATTAAAAAGAGCAACTTATAGTCATGTAAACTTATTAAATTAATTAGATTTGAACCTGAAGATTTTAAAAACTATCTCAGAATGGACGAAAAAACATACCTTGAATTACTTTCAATGGTGACTCTTATGATAAAAAAAGAAGACACTGTTATGAGAAAAAGTATTTCTGCGCACGAAAGATTATCTGTTACTTTGAGGTTCCTCGCTACCGGCAGAAGTTATGAGGACCTTACATTTTCTTCAGTTATTTCACCTCAAGCGCTCGGGAAAATTATTCCTGAAACATGTCAGGCCTTGTATCAAGTTCTAAGAAAAGATTATCTGAAGGTGAGTAATTAAAAAAAAAAAAAAATTAAAATAAGAACAAAAACTTAACTGTACAAATTATACCGTATCAGGGCTGAAATTATTGATAAAAGTCGCTGTAGAACTTGGAATCGATGGAACTGCCACTGTTTCATCGTGATAGACTTGAATTGTAGGTGTTTGCATTTCTATAGAGTAGGTATCGGCTTGTTGACTGTTGTTTAGATGGCTAGGTGGTAATAATTGAGATATATGCTGTGAATGTTGACCAGGCTGTAAAGGAAAACAAGGTGGGCTAGGACTTCCTGAAGAAACAAAACTTGGGGCATATGACTTATTGGAAATAGGAGACGATTGATAATGAACCTCAAAATATCTCTCATGTTAATATAGGCGTGATCGGGTGTGAGGTGTCCTATTTCAGCTTCAAACAGTAAATCATTCATAAGCTTTTCTACGACACACAGGTTAGTTGCATCTAAAGCCCTCAGTTTCATTGCAATATTTTTGGCAATAACATCACAGCGGTCTTCTGTTTTTTCACGAGGACGTTTAAAATGATCTCGTACAGATTCTAATAATTCATTTGTTATGGATTCATCTTTTCTTTTTGCTTTATCCAGTTTTGGTGGGCGTGATGAATAATTATTTCATGATCTTGATTGGACCTCGTTATTGTTAGTTGTTTCACTGTTAACTGTTTCACCGTTAGATGAATTTTGTTGATCTAAATCTCCCTGAAAACAAACTATGTGTTAATTTATTTTACAAGCTAGTTTTTATGCTAGGACAAATAAGATAATAGCTGTTTTCTTTTATTTCAGTTTCCTACATCTGAAGAAGAATGGAAAGGCGTAGCAAAGATGTATGAAGAAAGATGGAACTTCCCTCATTGTCTTGGTGCAATAGATGGGAAGCACATAGCGATTGTTCCACCGGCTAATAGTGGATCGTATTATTTTAATTATAAAGGACATCATAGTTTAGTTCTCATGGCAATTGTTAATGCAAAATATCAATTCATGTTCATCGATGTTGGCATGAATGGTAGAATGTCTGATGGAGGGGTACTACAAAATACTGTATTTTTTGAAAAATTAGAAAATGGTGAATTACATATACCAAGCAGTCAAACGTTAACAGGAACCAACCGAAATTTGCCATATGTATTTGTGGCAGACGATGCGTTTCCATTACGCCCCGACATGATAAAACCGTTTCGGCAAGCCAATTTAACATCGCATGAAAGAAAAATTCTAAATTACAGATTATCTCGCGCCAGACGCGTAGTAGAAAACGCTTTTGGAATAATGGCATCACGATTTCGGATATTTTATACTCATATAAATGTAGAACCCGAAAATATCGATAAAGTAGTTAAAGCTTCTTGTGTATTACATAACTTTTTAATTGAACGCTTAAAAAGATCTTATGCACCTCAAGAATGTTTCTATCGAGAGAATTTGGAGAATGGGAATATAATTTCTGAAGGATATAATACACAGAATAGTACAATGGAAAACTTGGAAAGAAGAAACCCAGGAAATACTTTGAACACCGCGAAGATTGTCCGAGAAAATTTTATGAATTATTTTAATCAAGAGGGAACAGTACCATGGCAAGATAATTATGTTACTTAAATTATGCTTATTATTATTATTATTTTTTTTTGCTTATAATTATTATGATTATTATTGAATGAGTGGAGTAAATAGTAATGTGTTCTATTCAACTTAATCAAAAAAAACAAAACTTGAAGTACAGGACTTTTTATCAGCAGCTATTTATTAATTTTAAGTTTAAGTTTCCTATTACCAATCTTGTTAAAAATCCTTTTCAAAATTATTTCAAATAGGTATTTAAATACTTCAGTTAAAAAGTATTATAATATTTATTTATATATTATATAATAGGTATATATTTCCTATAATAGGTACATATTTCCTATTTACAGTACCATATTAAATATAATTAAAATTAAAATTAAAAATATTATATATTTTATAATTAAATATTTAGTTTTTATTTTGGTTTTATACTTCGTAGATTTGCTTAAATAAAAACTTTTATGTAAAAAAATTTTCTAACCTCACAACTATCTTCGTCACTATCCAAGTTGGATGAAGATTCCCTGGTAGTGCATTGATCATGTAAGAAATCAAATAAATCGTAGTACCACAATTTTATATGATACACTTCATCAGCAGATGCCCCAGACTTTACAGATTGTTCATATCTCTTCTTCTTCTTTCTGACATTGTTTCTCAAATTATTAATTTTTCGCACAACTACTGATTTGTTCGCATCCGGCTCAATTTCTCTGAGTTTTTCTATGAGCAATTTATAAGCAGCTTCTTTTTTGTCTCGATCATGGTACTCTTTGTTTTTGACTTGCCAAAGGCATTGATTCATTTTATATATTTCAATAAAATCTTCAAGGACTTTTTTAGTAGAATCTGTTGGTGCTATTTTTGCGTATTGAATTTTTGATACACGTGCCAACACGATATCACATTATCACTACACGACGCGGCGACAACGTCAACAACAACTGACGCGACCTGCGCAGGCGACCGGAGTACATGCACACACGCACAGGTACACCGTACGGTGTCACTCGAAAGAATTGATTTTCGATCTTGCACAGGTCGCCTTTAAGCCTTGGTTTCCTACAATCACGCATCCGTGATTGCGTGGTGCGCGATGCGCGATTGCTCGGTCACACTAGCGTGATGCGTGATGGAGGTGTTTTGCCAGACTATGCGTGATTGTGAGCGCGTGGTTGGGAATTAGGAAATTTTTGTCAGTTTGTGTTTAGTCAGACGCCAAAATGGACGTGTTGACGCTGTATAGTATTTTAGAAGACGAAGCTGATGAAGAACTGTTATTGATTGCAAATTGTTTGAGGGAAGAAGACAACGAAATGTTTACTGAACGGAGTCGAGAGGGATGTTTCAATATTTTGGTTGAAAGACGCCTAATTGATAATGAGACTAGATTTCGTGCATATTTTAGGGTATCGTTTGAATTATTTAATTATATATTAAATTATATTAAAGACGATATAAGAAGACGTCCAAGTAACAGAATTAAGAAGCCAATAACACCGGAAGAAAAACTAAGTCTCACTCTAAGGTAACTAAAATTTTGATATTATGTGTATTGTATATTCAGTTATTTAAAAAAATAGAAGATATTTTAGTTTTTATCTAACAAGTTCCTAACTTGTTTAGTTATAATAATGGTATGAAAAAAGTTATTGTTGCAGGGGACGTATTAAATTAGTACTAAAAAATATTTAAGTACCAAAATAAAAAAAGCGGGTTAGTGGTTGTCACTCTGCTGTACAGTAGGTCATTATAATGTAAGGTATTAAATTTGAATTCAATGATATTCGTTGTATACGAAAAACGATTTTGAGCAGAGACGGTTTGGCAGCCTAGGATATTTAATAATATATTTATTTTGTTATTATTATGGTAAACGGTAACTTGAATTAATATTTGTATATAATTATATTTGTGTATAATACTTCTGTCTACTCAGTGGCGTAGCCAGAATTTCTTCAAGGGGGGGGGGCAAAAAAAATAAATAACATTCAAATAACAGTAAACTATATAATAAACAACGTAAACACAGTGATTTAATAATATTTTTGTATTTTATTGTAATAACGGCTGTAGATAGTTACTTAAGGTATCAGATTTATTGTTTATCACGTATTCTCATAATTATATCGTTATAAAAAAAAGGCTCATGGGAGGGGCCATGGCCCCCGTGCCCCCCCTTTGGATACGCCACTGTGTCTACTATATATTTTAGAAGTTCCAAGAGTCGAAATATTTTAACAATTGTATGGTGTACAGAAAAAGCTTATTAGCTTCGGTGAAAATTTCATGTATCTACAGTTATTTGTTTTAAAGTTACAACAAAAACCAAAATCTCCGCACAGAATCTAAAATTTATAGAAATATACATAAAATTAAACACCGATATTTTATTTTAATAACAGCGCACAAACAAGATGTATATACTCGTACATTGTAACTATTAAAATGTATGTCCATCATGTCTGAAATATTGAAATATTTTCCTTAATATATCAAACATTATAGATTATTTTTTATGTTAAAACAAACTACACATTTTACTTTTGTTGATATAAATTAAAAAACAAAACCTTTTTAAATTTGTTTGTAAAAAAAAATTAATAACACCTTGGTAAAATAATCATAAAAAAAAATAAAAATGTAATAACACCTTGGTAAAATAATCATAAAAAAAAATAAAAATATAATAACTCCTTGGTATAATAATCATAAGAAAAAAATCAATAACCATTATTATAATAGTGTAAATAAGCATAGTTGGAGTTTTCAGCTGCGGTAGGGCTTGAAATACTGCTTTCAGAAATGTCTGATAGGGTAGTTACAGAACTCGAAGAATCTCCTTCGACGAATACAGTCGGAACTATTTTTAATGGCATATGTGATGCCGGTAAAATTGGTTCTACGGATGATGTATATGAAGCCTTTGCATTTAATGCGCGTAGTTCCATTTCGGAAATGATATTAAAAACTCTTGTTTTTGCTTCTACGGCCAATTCTGGGGGAAATGTTGCAACCGTCGAAGCCATACTTTTAAAAAAAGTTTGAATTGGATCATGATCACCTTGTCTCATCTCTTTTTTAACGCCGCTAAACGCTCTTCTCGCCCTTTCCTGATTTCCTCTATCATCTTATCTTTTGTTCCGATTTTTTTTTTTTTCGTAAGGTTTTCGAAATTTATCTGTCATACTGTCACGTATTTCCTTTTCCAGTGGTTGATGAACTATCGGTGTATCTTTTTCTAACGAAATGAAATCAGAATTGGAAAGAGATATTTTCTCTAATTCTGACTGCGAATTTTGATAAAGACATTCATTTTCAATAACCTTTGAATAGTTTAAGTGGTCATTGCAGGCTATGTTTGACTTAGTTCTAAAAATAATGATGTAAATCATTAGATGTTTTAATTTTAAGCAATAAATATAAAAAGTGGTAGATAATGGTGTTAATAATAATTAATAAATAATGGTTAGCATAGGCGTCATTACGGGGTAGCAAGGGGTAGCAATTTCTACCCCACCATTTTCATTGGGATTGCAAATTAATAGTTTTGCTACCCTATAAGTAATTAGTAAAGAAATACAATTTCATCGTTTTTTCAGATTTTGATCACAAAAAAATAATATCATTGTCGATTAGTATAATAATTGAAGGGTGGGTGGGAATAACGTGCTATGTAATATTTTTTCGAATTTCATGTTCTAGCAGAATATTGTGCTATGAAGCAATCTCGACGTATACTAAGAATAATAAATTTCCAAAATATTTTTATTGTACACAATTATTGTGTACAAATTTAAATTTAAAGAATAATAAAATACCTTATAAAATAAGTTTTATAAAATATAATAGTACATAATATGGAATAATTTTGTTGAAGTTTAATTAATGTATGAATACAATTCACAAAATAATAAAATTTAATAGTGGTCAAGTTTTAGAAAAATAATCGAATATGTAAGAATGTGTTATTTGCGTTCCAAATAACATTTAAAAATATGTTTAATACATTTTTCGTTTTTAGTTGTTCCTGTAAAATTTACGAATTGCTTCATAGCACGTTATTTCCGCCCACACTTCTATTATATTATATTAATTATAATATCTATGGGCTATCTGTTTTATTGAATTCGATGCAAGAACTATAAAACATAATTCATTATTAATATATTTTTAGCAAAGTCTAATGTTTATTTTTCCCTGAAAATAGTTTATCGTCGACTACGATCGAAGACAGTACGAAATATAAGTATAAACTAGGCCAGAGCCGATTTAAAAGTCCTGTTTATATGTTTAAACTGTAAATTAATTGATGAGATTTATGACATAATTTTACCTAATTTTTATGAAATTTTAGCCAGAACTTATCAGTAGGTATATCAATTGCTCACTCCCTTCTTTAGATTTACAATTGTATTAAAAATTTAATTTAAGGTACTTACTACCCCATGATTTTGCTCCAAATGACGCCTTTGATGGTTAGTAAAAATATTATTATTTATATAAAATATTTAATAATAATTAAAATTTCAACTATTTTCACAATAAAAGTGAACAGGTGGCTGACCCTGTTATTTATAGTGTATACAGGGTAGTAATTTATATAAAGTAGTTTAATAATAATAATTCGTTTTTACCTTCTTTCGTCTTCGATATTATCTAAGAAACTTAATGCATCATCATTGTATTTTGATTTTGTCGGAGCTGCTGAACCGGTACTTAATTTGCGTTTTTTCAAATTTTTTTTATAAGAATCCCTTATTGTACGCCATCGTGTTTTGCAATCGTTTACTAAAAATAATTAAAATGTATTTACATTTTACAGATTTTTAGCAACCGGGGAGAGTTATAGATCCCTTGCGTTTCAATTCAGAATATCTCACAGTTGGATAAGTACTATTATAAGGGAAGTCCTTGTAGCTATTTGTAACAGGTTAAAAAACATAGCATTACCTGAACCTACTGAAAATAGCTTAATAAAAGTATCTGAAGATTTTTATGAAATGTGGAATTTTCCGAATTGCTGCGGCGCTATTGACGGGAAGCACATACGGATCGTTTGCCCTGACAACTCTGGATCGTTGTACTTTAATTATAAATCATTTTTTTCCGTTGTTCTATTGGCTTTAGTTGATGCGAATAACAAGTTCCTAGTAGTTGACATAGGGTCGTATGGAAAAGAAGGCGATGCAGGAATTTTCCCCAAATCCAATTTGGGAAAATCGATTTCAACCGGAGAGTTCAAATTTCCAGAACCAAAGTGTTTGCCAAATACCGATATATCACCTTAGGTGATGAAGCATTTAAATTAACGGAGACAATGATGAGGCCCTACCCTCGAAATCAATCGACATCTGATCCAACGAAAGCCATTTTTAATTATCGTCTAAGTCGAGCTCGAAGAACAACGGAAAATACATTTGGCATTATGTGTCAATATTTTCGAGTATTTTTTACACCGATTAATATTCTTCCTGAGACAGTCGATAACCTAATAATGGCCTCATGTATTATCCATAATCTATTACGAGATGAACGAATGGTGTGCCCTGCAGATTTGACAGAAAAAGATCCCATAACAGACGTACAAACTAACATGATCCAATTTATTGGAACAGGAGGAAATGCAACACACGAAGCTTTTCGAATCAGGGAAACTTTTAAAGAATACTTCAACAGCAGGATAGGATCAGTGAACTGGCAGCAAAAACATGTGACAAGAACTAATTAAAATAATGTTATTGTATAATACATTGGGCTATTTTCAAAAGTTATAATTAATTAGTCCAAACTAAATTTAATTTCTTTTGTTTGATAATTTTAGAATGAAGTAAAATAAGTATTTATACTTGGTTATATTCACCTATAATATTGTTTAAGTTAAAAATAAATTATATGCTTCCTTATATTATTTATAAAATGCAATATAAATGTATTAATATGTATATATATACATATTTCTAGGACTAGGAGTATAGTTTAAAAATATAATGATAAGTAAGTATACGTATACTTTGTACACGTTGTGTCTGTGCATGAGATTTCTATAATTATAAATTTGATTGTTTACATTAGAATCCGAACGACAAACGAACGAACGAATACTACCAAAACCAAATTCGGTTCAATTATAATTTTAAAATATTTAAACCAATGATTTTATAATAAGTTCAAGTATTATAATCATTAAAAATTTATGTTTTCAAATGAGCCACCTTGAGATTGAACAAAATACCAGACTAGAGCAATTGCATTAATTGCCCCTCCAAACGACATTGTCTACAATCTTTTCTATAAATCTATAATTCAAATTATATCATTATCCGGACATCCGGTGCTTCTTTAATTGAATTAGTAAAATAAACTGCCTATTAGCTATTATAATAATATATATTCAATTATAATACATACCATTTTTTCCTATGACGTGTGAAATTTCTTTCCAGGCGTTCTCTTTGATGGAATTGTCTTTGTAATTTTTATCAGTCAATTTGTAGAGCACTGGATAATTTCGGACACATTCTATTAATTTTTCGTCATCTGTCGTATTAAATGATTTCGACTCCATTGTTTTTCGAAAACTAACATACGATTTTCAATATTTTTTGAATTTGTCAATGATTTACAATAAATAAGTATGTTTTTAAAATAAAACATACTATGGCATTGATACTTACTTATATACTGATGTACTGATGTTTGTTATGTTTAATATAATATATTATATATTATATTGTAATATATATATATATAATATTATATAGCAATGTATTATAATATATTATAATATATAATATTTTGTATTCGTTCACCACTGCGTGACACGCAAATGTTGCTCAAGTAGCGACTGATGCGCGATTGACGTGCGTGAATCGACAATCGCGCGCGTGAATTATTAATAAACACTTACATAGTTTTTCGTGGTTTCAAATTTTGCGCGATCACGCATCGCGCATCGCGCACCACGCAATCACGGATGCGTGATTGTAGGAAACCAAGGCTTTACAGGTTGTTAAAACTGCACAGGTCTATTCCCACACACGCTCCAGTTGACCTGCGCAGGTATACCTCTCCGGTAGACCGTAACGTGTATGGCCACCATAAACCACCCCGCACGCACGACAGTACCGAATTTTGTTAAATTGACTACTCTGTTTTATACACGGCATTCGCCACGCCGCACGACCATATAGTGATTGTTACATGCAAGTATACGTCCGTCGTGGACATCATCGTACCGTTGTTATTTTATTCAATTATTACCCTTTTTGTGAATTAAGTCACCCCACACCTGACACCAATACTCAACGGCCGGCTTACCGCGGACAATTACACCACCATCGCCGTAGCCGCGTCAAACGTTCCATTAAGGTTTCACTTAACAACAAAACCGATTAAACCGAGTTTCTAGTATGTGACATCAGAGTTAAGAGTTAATTAAATTAACCCCATTTCTATGTGTGTAGAAAAATTTCTTGGTTTGGTGATTCCAGAAGAATTATTCTCCTCTTCTAATCGTTAATGCAGGAATTTCATTATTTCTATATCCTGCTTGTAGGTATATATACGTACATTTTTAATTAGCAATAGAAATAGCAATTAAATTAAAATTAGATAACTTACATTTGACTTATTTACAAACAATGGCTTTTTTTGAACAATATCTTTCTTTAATAAATTTAAATCTTTTTCTTTTTGATTTGAAATGTTTGAATGTTGATCAACATCAATTATAAGTTTGATAGTTTTCTTCTTCGATCCATCATTTCCAATTTGAGAAAAAACGGCTTCCTGTACGAAATTAATAATATTGTAATGATAATATATAGGATGTTCCAAATTTCATGTGACAGCAGATTTCAGCATGATCTACTAAAATTAGGAAAAAACGACCTATGTGTAAACCTTTGAATCATACACACTAAACTAATTTGATATTAATTAAAAAGGGGATAAGCCGATGCATTGTTGTACCTACAACCTTTATAATCTGTCCGCTATCTAACTACCAATTTACTAGCAATAAAACGTGTATTTAGTATCTTAATTTCATTTTATATTACATAGGTAAAATCCATGGTTCTATTGATAATAAAAAAAAACAACGCATTAACTAGTTAAAAAAAATTCAAACGCATTAACTATCATGACTTATAAAAACAACTTGATTGAAATAATGAATTAATTCAATAATGTGTATTTTAAAATAATTTAACTTATTTAAAATAATACTATATTTAACACATTTATTGAAATTATATAATAAAAAGCGAATATTTTCAAGTCAACAGTTTTGATAATAACGTCACATTTTTAAAACCACCCTTTTGTCTGTAATAAATTAAGCATATAATTTTTTAAATCTTTGGTCAATGATGGTCAGTTACCGGGTAATGATGAAAAAATATAGGTTATAACCTATATTAAAATTTAAACGATAATACTTTCCGAGGTGTAGTTAAACTTAATTTATTTACGGAATATAATTTTAATTCGTACAATGAATGCATATTATGATAAATAAATAATTAACATATTTATTCAAATTCTAAATAAAGACGATATTTTCTAATACATAGGTTTTATACCTGTAACGATACAAACTTCTTTCTTAAAAAAAAAAATAAACACACTTTTGTCTTTAATAAATTAAGCACACAATTGACAGGCGCGACCCCCCTCCCTGACTTTCAAAAATGTTTAATTTCTTATATTAGATTAGGTATTGAATTAGATATCTAACAATTTTAATTTGCCTGAAAAAAACATATCATGATATGTGATGTGTATCATGTAGGAACGTATCGCCAGATAACTTAAGTTGGCTATTAGAGCCCGTTCACACGATTCGATATTCTACCGTATACGGATATTTTCTCGATTCGGTGTCTTTCGGTTGGACTGTTCAGACGTACGGTAATTTACCGTATACCGTACGCAATCCTGCGGTATCGTTCTCGGTTTTCAGTCTGAGAGACTTCGTAATCGCATACGCATCAAGACGCGTGAAGATGGACTTGAATACATTTATAGTAATACACTGGTATCGCAAGTATCGTCAACAGCAACGAATTTCAAATCGAAGATTCTGGGTACATCCTATTGTGAGTCAAAGAAATATTTCGGGCTCCTTTAATACGCTTATGTGTCAATTACGACAGGACGAAACAAAATTTTTAATTATTTTCGAATGTCGATACCTACTTTTGATGATCTATTGAGAAGAGTAGAAATTAATTTGACAAGGCAAGACACAAATATGAAAGCATCAGTCCAGAAGAAAAATTATGCGTATGTTTAAGGTAAGTTATATAGTTTTATTTTTGCACTTATTCATATTTTAAAATGAAAATAATAACTGTTAACAAAATATAATAGAAACTTAAGTTATAAATAACATTCTGAGTGCTATGTTGACGTAAGGATAAATATATTGAATGTCATCATCATGTATCATTTTACACATTTTTAAAGCAGTTTTAGGTATATTTTCTTTATTTGACTTTGTTAGTAAATAGCTTCTAAAATGAACACATTCATTTGGAAATGTAACAGGTAAATCGTTAGGATAACACTTCCTCAAATAATCTCCTTGTTTTCGAACTTCTGTGATACTTAACATTTGAAGCCGAAAAAAAAAAGAAATTTTTTTATTAATCTCTTCATAAGCGCTCATCCTTTTATTCAATTCAAAAATAAGAGAATCCATGATTGATATATATATTTGACTTCTAAATTTGCCTCTTAGAGTTAATTTTGCTTCAGCGTCTCGAGTTTCTCCAAAAGCCAATTTTCTTTTTTTCTTTCTACTCGATATGTCTTTATACTCTTTAATTCCACATTTCTCAAATCCTTTTTTCTCATACAAATCAAAATTATTTCTTAATTCTTCTGAGTACTTGATTAAGGAGTTATATAACGATAAAACAGTTTTCAAATCAATTTTTACTTCTTGAAGTTTCTTACTAGTTACATTAAATCGTTCAAGTACATCGCTCCAAACGGAAACCATTATTCCCATTTCCAGACTTTGTAGTTTTCTTAACAAACCCCTGGCTTCGCATCTTGTTTGTGGTTTTTCCAATTTATCATTTTCAAATTCTTCTAGTGCTTTGATTATTTCTTTCCAGTTATAAGAAAGGCTAAAACATGCATCATGACGTGCTGACCAACGTGTACCCGATAGCATTTTTATAGTTACATTGCCCTGAAACTGCTTTGATAAAATTTGCAATCGATATGTAAGAAGAAAAAAATACATATAGATTTTGAATTAAATTAAAAAAGTCTTCAGCCAAAAAACAACAATTAGCAGTGCATTCTCCAAGCAAGTTTAAAAAATGTGCTGAACATGGAACATATGCAGCATGAGGGCAAACTTGTTTTATTCGAGCTTGAAGGCCTGTATATTTCCCAGACATATTGGACGCGTTGTCATAAGACTGGCCTCGGCAATTTTGAATATCCAAATTATTCGATTCAAGAACGTTAAATACTACTTTAGCTAAGTCTTCAGATTTATGTCCAGTATTCGGAAGAAAATGTAAAAATCGCTCTACTGGTTCACCGTTGTCCATAACATATCGAAAAATAAAGGAAAGTTGATCTGTATGAGATACGTCTGGTGTCGAATCCACAACAATTGAGAAATATTTAGCTTTTTAAATTTCTTTAATTATTGTTTCACGTACTTTTTGTCCCATAAGGTTAACAAACTCTTCAAAAGTATTAAGTGACAAGTATGACGCACAATCTTTTCCTTTATTTGCATACTTTTTTATATGACTAGCTAAAAATGGGTCGAATTCTGCAACAAGCTCTAAGCACATGATAAAATTTCCACTATGAGAATTCCCAAAGTTATCATCACTTCCTCTAAGGGAAAGACCTCTTGAACACAATGATTTTACTACTGCGGTTACTCTGCGCAAAACATCTTTCCAATATTAAACGTTATTTTCTAACTGTAACACAATTTTTTTATCTATTCTTTGATGTAAATCACCTCTTTTTTCATGGTTAAAACACAGTTTTTGTGAGTTTTTGAATTTTCATGCATAGATAATTTTTCCTCTCCTTTCTTCCAATTACAAAACCCAGTAGTAGAAGCAAAACTAGATTTTCCTTCAAATAATATACAAGGTACACAATACAAACATCCTGTACTGTTTGAATATGCTAGATATTTTCTTTTTAAAATTTGTCCATTTACAAGTTTTGTTTGAAATAAGCTTGGTGGTAAATGCCTGTAATACGATTTTCTTGTACCTCTCACAATTTTAGAGCATAATCTTTTTGACTTTAAAAAGTTGTTCCCATCGATGTTTTGATTAAAACCATGTAATTATATATAATCTCGTATAGTATCATTTATGATCCACAATGCTGGATCATCTCTGAAATATTTCATGAAATTTTCAGACTTTAATTTCTATCATAGGTATTATGTCTACATTTTTTATTTAAAGTTATAAATAAAATAAACAACAATTACACGAAAATGATAGTCTAATCAAAAAGTTTCAATTTTAATATTCAAATAATATTTGATTTTTTTTCCCCATCATAAAAGATAAAAATTTAATACATTTCAATAGTATGCATCTTACCCAGGAAGAACATTTGGTTGAGATTTAATATTTTCACTATCTTCTAATGGACCTGACTGTTTTAATTGACCAGAACAACAATTATCATGATTTGTTGAATCACTTTCTTGTAATACATCATTATTTTCAATTCTTTAAAAATAAATTTACAAATAATTAATAGAACAATAAACACAAAAAAGACTGAAGAGTAATAATATGAATTTAGAATAATGCATAAGCAATTAAGTATTTCTTAAAATGTATTACCTAAAGCATTCACTAAATTTATCTACACGTTCAATACTATTCTCAGTACTAGTTTTACATATGTCAAACACATTATTCTCAGTATAATTCTCAACGTCATTCTCTAACTTATCATTTGTAGAATCTGCTAAATAATGAGGAGATAAAATCAAATACAAAATTATAAAGTTCATTTTTATTTATATATCTAAATATTACTGTTTAAATCAAATAAAAATAACTAATGTTTTTTTTTTTAATATGAGCTTACAAACATTTAACATTTTATACATACATGTCAAATCTTCAGTTTTTTTTGTCATAAAATAACTTTCTAATTTAGGAACCTGAGAAAGAACAAGGGCATTTTTTAATTTCTTTTCTAACGCTAATTTTCTGGAAGCTGCACCACTCAGTTTAATTCTTTTGCCAGTCATATTTATAGATTTGTATTTATAACATCAAAAAAATCATCAAATTGAAATAACCAATTTAACCAAACGGCAAACTTCAAAACAATAAAAAACAATAAGCAGGCAAGCAGCAGCTATAAGCGATAGACCATAACAAAACTGAAAATAAGGTTTAGGAATGATATTAAAATATGCATCTTAAGTTAGGTACATTTATATTTATGTCATTTATAAACAAAAAAAAAGTTAATAAAAGTGCAAAGTAATTAAGCCATTATTAAGATTTATGAAATAAAAAATTAACTTACTTGGTAATGTTTATGAAAATATAAAATAATTTTTCATTCACAATATTCATTATTCACATAATTACACATTTACACGAAAGTATGAAACATACGAACATGCGATTTACAGATTGATGAAGATAATAATTAATAATCATTATCTATGGATTTTACGCAGTCAACTTATGATAATATTATCATGAAAAATAAAATCGCAGTGTAGCTGCTATCCAAAATCTTAAATTATTATTATTTTTTTATTAATTGACGAATGAAAAAAATAAATGGTGGATGATGGGTTATGGTTATTGGTTACGAAAAAATGCTGCCGCCCCTTCATTCCAAAAAAATTTGGCGCCCGGGGCGATGATACCCCCTCGCCTCCCTCTAAATACGTCTCTGTATTCATACCAGACAAAAACCTGAAATAACATGTTTTCGTCAGATATCAATTAAAGTAGATTAAAATATTAAATTTACTATATGAAATAGTACATGTAATTTTAGTATATACCTAATTTAGAAAAAACAATAAATAATTTTTATTAAGGGGGGCCTTGACAGTTTTACATTATGACGCGCTTATTAGAAAAATATTATTTGTCGATTAGTGGAATAGCTACGATTTCAAACATTGAACCCTGCGTTGTCTTTTCATCCAATATATTTTGAAATCTATTTTAGTAATTAAAATAATATATGATATGTTTTATACGTTGTATTGTGAGTATCGGCGTAATGAGTGGATTACATTGGGCGAATTTACTAGCTTCTTATCAGCGAACAAAGTCGCTCGCGACTAATAGCGTTTTCCACCATACCGCACTGTTGCACCCAAGTTCCACTGATATAGGTCACTGATAATCGTCCTGAGTGCGGGCTGGTGTAAGTGTAGATGAATCACAAAATCAATACTCATCACCGATATATAAAGATAATATTATATTTTATGGGTACTTTGGTACTTATTATGATAATGATAAGGCGCACCAGCTCCAGGTTTTTACATTATTTAATCATATTTAAATTAAATTAAATTGGTTACATACATATTTATGTACTTATATACTATTATTAAACAATTTTAACTGTTTAGCTAACCTATATTTTAATAAGGTTTGAAAAGAACTTTAATCTAATTCTAATGAATAAAAACTTTCTTTTAGAAAAATATTGATGATAATAATATTAGAAATACTATCTCACATAATGAAAGTAGCATGAGCACTAATGTTGACAAATTTCTTAGTAATGAACAAACGGTGAGTTTTTAAATTGCTATAAAAATACAGTTAGTATTAAATTAAATTTAGTCATTTTTTTCCACTTGTTTACACACTATCTACATTTTTTATATCTTAAGTATAAGTACTAATAAAATAAATATATACACATTATTTGGGTTACAAGTACTTTATACTTGAAACCTATGATAACATATCCTAAATGTTATCTTTCATAACGAGTTGAATTTGCAAATTTTTCTGTTTTCATTTAATATTAAAAATGTAATAATATTATGTTACTAATATTTTAAGGAAACTTTCACTGATAGACAAAAAGACATCTAACACTAGCAATAAAAAATAGTGAAAAACGAAAGCTAAGTTTAAAAAACAATTCTAAAGGTTCATTGGTGACATTATTGTCAAAAACAACTATTAATAAAATTATTATTGCTATTCTTCGGTCTATAAGAAATAAAATTAAAAACAAATTGTGTAATTAAAAATTTAGCCTCCAAGTTGACAGCACTCAAGATGTTAGTGTATCAGATCAAGCTGCTATTTATATACGCTATATACACAATGGAGAAATTACTGAAAGACTTTTTGCAGTTTTAAAGATTATTAATTCTTCTGGTTAAGGATATTACGAAATGTTGAAAAATTTGTTTTTAAAACATAATATTAATTTTAAAAATAAAATTGGAGAATCGTTTGATGGAGCTTCAAATATGAGGGTAGAATTTAGTGGTCTTCAATCAAGAATAAAATATGAAAATCCGAAAAGCATCTATATTTGGTGTTATAGACATAAACTAAACTTATGTATTAGTGATGCATGCAAACATATTGATGCTAAAAATCTATTTGGATTTTTAAATAGGCTATCAACCTTTTTTTGGGACTCGTACAAACGTATGAATGTGTGGATAGAACAAAATAATACTATAAATGAAAGTGTCAGCTTGAAAAAACTTCAAAAAGTGGGCGAAAATAATACTAGATGGTGGTCAAGGGAAAAATCTTTATTTTGGGTTTTTGAAGGAAAACAATATTTATTTTTGACTGTCATTAGTGCATTGAATTTTGTGATGCAGTCTCCAGATTTTCATTTTAAAACTTGTTCTGAGGCATCATCTTTGATGGAAAAACTGTGTAGTTTCAAATTAATACTGACTGCTCATATTTTTATGAACATTTTTCAAATAATTGGACCAACTTCAAGATATTTGCAGACTAAAAACATGGATCTGTTGACTGCATGGGATATGGTAGAAGTGACTAAATCAGAAATTACTAAATTAAAATTTGAAACTATTTATAAGAAATCCCAAGAATTCATTAAACAGATGAACAAAAAACTTTGTACTTTAAATTTTCCTGATGAAATTAACATCAGCAATACATTTCCAACTTCAAGAATTAGTAAAAAAAAAATCATTTTTCAATGAAAAATATTCAGATGAAGTATTGTCTATTCCTATTGATAAGTTTAGAGTTGAAACATATGCACAAATAATAGACCAAATAATAAGTAGTTTAAATCAAAGATTTTCTGCCAACAGTCTGTTAATAGCTGATATTCAGTATTTTATTCCAAAAAATTTTGATTTGGTTGCTAGTATGCCAAACATAGCTTTAACATATTTATCTGAAATGTCAAACATTCCAAAGGAAAAACTTCATTCAGAGTTAAAGAGTTTTATTGCAGTTTTTCCAAAAATATCTACATCAGTTAAATGACAATTTATCAAGAGCAATATGTTTCAGAAGATGATGATAATACTGAAGAATCAAGTGATGAACTTGCTGATACATTAGAAGACAATACTCTTGAATTAATTGGTATGTTTAATAATAACTTAAAAATATTATTTTAAATTTTAATAATGAATTATTTACGCTTGTAATACTTGAAATTGTTGCAGGTAACGATTTCTACCAGGAGAAGAAGTGTTCTTTAATTATTGATCATGATTCAAAAAATTGTTTAAACTGTGTGTACAAAGTATTACATTCATTCAATTTACATGCTTCATCGTATAGTCATCTTTTTGAAGCTTATGATTTTTTTTTAACTTTATCTGTAACACAAGTGAATTGTGAACGGACATTCAGCAAATTAAAAATAACAAAAAATCGTCTTCGTTCTAATTTAAGCTCAGAACATTTAGAAGCATTACTGATTATGTCAATTGGAAAACAGCTTTTAGAAGATGTAGAAGTATCCGATATTATTAATTATCTTAAAAGTACATCAACATTAATACTAAATATGTTTACATAAATTTAAAATACATTATGTTCTAATAAACTTTTTTATCTTGTAACATGATTTACTTATATTACTTATATTATATTATTTCAGAATTTTAGAACTTATTAACATAAAAACTTAGTAAATATAGGTATTATAAAAGCAACTGAATATTTTCATCAATTATGTAAAAAATATTTTGGGCCGCTCATATTCTTCTCCGCCTAGGCTAAAGCATTCCCAGTCCGCCCCAGCAAGGAGCTTATTTTTACAGACAAACATGTTGTCGTATATGCACTTTTCAGTGATATACCTCTATCGACACTAGAGTTACCAAAGACCATAAATTAACCGATTACAGTTTGGCTCTCTAAACGTCGATATCGCTACCTTTACTGTTTAGACTTTCAATCTTCAAAGACCATAAATTAACCGGTTACAGATCAAATTTAAGGAGTATACTTAGAATTGTGTGGCTACTCAATTAAAACATAATTTTCGGGTCGGAAACACTTTTATTCAATTTTATAAACAAACACAAAATTTACAAATCAAACGTATTGACATATCGCGACTGCCCCCTGCATACTATACTTTTTGTGGTTTCACGACAATTGAGCGCAGACAATTGAGCGCGCGACAATTGGGCGAAGACTATTGAGCGCAATATAAATCTTAGGTTAGGTAATAATTTAAAAAAATAAAAACAAAAAATAAGTCATAGTATATTGGTTAATAATACATATTACAAGTATACAAATTCATATATAAATTAAAACATTAAATATTTTGAGCAATTCCTTTTAAAAACTACTCAGTTGACCTTAAATTAAACTGTTCACAAATATTTTTTATTCTTAATCCTGAATCTTTTAGGCGTAGGGAAAGTGGCGTCCCCACCGCCCGATGCATCTTAAAAATGCATCGCAATAGCCCTACCCTGACCTTAATTGGTTGGGGTGGTCTGGTCCTCCAGGTTGGGGGTTTCTCGTAGGGCTAACCACCCTACAGTGTTAAAAAAAACCTGGTTACGAAACAACTACAAAATATGCCTAGGATGAAAAATATGGAGCTTAAGGATTTTACAACTGGAACCTGGAACGTACGAACATTATATAAACCTGGAAATTTGACGACAGCGATATTGGAACTTGAACGATATCGGCTGGACATTATTGCGGTTCAAGAAGTAAGGTGGACGGGAGAAGGAAGCTTAAAAACTGGAAATTGGACGGTGTTCCATAGTGGTGGCGATGAACACCAGGGTGGGGTTGGTTTCATTGTGAATGACAAAATATTACATAGAGTTAAGAAGTTTAAGGCAGTGAATGACAGAATTTGTCATATGGAGCTGGAGTGCCGATGGTTTAACGTGATACTAATTAACGGGTACGCCCCAACTGAAGACAAAGAAGATGAAGTCAAAGATATTTTTTACGAAAATTTGGAAAATGAGTGCGACCGGATACCGACCAACAAGGTAAAAATTTTATTGGGAGATTTTAACGCAAAAATAGGGCAGGAGGTAGAGTATAGACCAACAATTGGGAAGGAGAGCCTGCATAGAACATCAAATAATAATGGCACAAGATTAGTTAATTTTGCTACAACCAGAAATATGATAATAAGTAGCACCACATTACCACATAAGGATATACACAAGGAAACCTGGGTATCACCATCAGGACAAATAAAAACAAATAGACCATGTTGTAGTGGACAGATGTTTCAAGAGATGCGTCATGGATGTCCGGAGCATGAGAGGTAGCAGCGCAATGTCCGATCATTTTATAGTAAGAGCAAAAATCAAGCTACGTCTGTCAGTTGAATGGAGAAAAAAGAACATCTCTATCAAAATGTTTAACATAGAAGACCTAAAAAAACAAGAAATCAATAGACAGTACAAGAACAAACTAAAAGAGACCTTGAATCTGACGGAGAATTCAAATAACGTAGATAATAACGTAGATAATTTATGGAATGAGATCGAAAACTCGATTAAAACGGTGGCCACAGAAGTCCTAGGATTTGAAGAAAGAAAAAGGGGGAAAAAATGGTTTGATGAACAATGTAAAAAAGCGAATAATGAAAGAGATATTGCCCGAATAAAAATGCTAAAGAACCCAAGTGAGGAAAATAAGAGAATACTATTGGCTAGACAAAGGGAAACTAAACAATTGTTCAGAAAAAAGAAAAGAGCGTGGGAAAATTCTAGACTTGAAATAATAGAAAACAGCTATAAAAACAATGTAAGACTTTTTTTTGAAAAGGCGAATGAAATTAAGAATGGATTTAAGACAAAAACAATTATAAAGGATGAAGAAGGATTACTAATAACGGATAAAAAAAAGGCTGCAAACGAGTTCAGGAACATGTTTGAAACAATGCTGAACCAACCTACTCAAGTAGAAGTGGAAGAAAACTTCAACACGGTTGAACAGAGATTAGACGAACTCACGTTAGAAGAAGTAGAAAGGGCAGTAAATATGTTGAAAAATAGGAAAGCACCAGGGGAAGACGCAATTGTTGCGGAACTACTGAAAGAAGGAGGAAAAGAACTAATGACACGACTGAAACGACTAGTAGATAATATATGGAAACAAGAAGAAATACCAGTAACATGGCACATGTCAGTTCTATGCCCGGTTCACAAGAAAGGAGACGCTATGGTTTGCCAGAATTACAGAGGAATATCCTTACTAAACACTTGTTACAAATTAGTTTCGAACATCATACTGAACCGTATCAAGCCATACACAAGGGAAATAATAGGGGAATATCAGGCAGGTTTTACGTCAGGGAAATCTACAGTGGATCAAATTCATACAATAAAACAAATAGTAGAGAAAAGTCACGAGTTCGACATAGATGTGCACCTACTATTTGTTGATTTCAAACAGGCATATGACTCCGTAAATCGAGGTAGATTATGGAAAGCAATGACCCAACTCGGAATCCCTACAAAATTGGTGAGATTGATAAAGACATGTGTGCAAAAGTCCAAGTGTATAGTTAAGTTCAACGGAGAAATATCTGAAGATTTCTCAGTTGAAACAGGTCTTAGACAAGGAGATGCGTTATCCCCCACATTATTTAACATAGCCCTAGAATCGGTAGTGAGAGAAGTACTTGATGATGATGTCACGGGCCTAAGAATTAGAGGAGGACACCAAATCACACTAGCTGCGTATGCTGATGACATAATAATTATGGGAGAAACCGAAGAGGACCTAAAACGGTCGGCAGAAAAACTAATAAGTAAGGGAAAAGAGATTGGACTACAAGTTAATGAAGGAAAAACGAAATACTTAATAGTATCACGTAGAGAACAAGTACAAAATTCGTTAGTAGTCGGTGGATTTACCTTCGAAAGGGTAACAAACTTTAAATACCTGGGAGTAGATGTTAACCAACAAGCAAACAGCCATGATGAGATTAAAAGGAGAATAACTGCAGGAAATAAGAGCTATTTTGCGCTCGTACCTATATTTAAATCAAGATTAATCTCCAAAAATACAAAAATAAGACTATATAAAGTACTCATTAGACCTATAGTATTGTATGCTTGTGGAGCATGGGCATCAACAAAGTCGGACGAGAAAAGATTACTACTATTTGAAAGGAAAATACTGCGAAGAATTTATGGACCCAAAAAAAACGAGGAAAATGTATATGAACGAAGAACTAATGCAGAATTAAGGGTTCAATGAGCCAAACATAGTGGGAATACTTAAAAGCAGACGAATAAGCTGGGCCGGGCATGTATGGAGAGCGGAGGGCCAAACAGTATATGATGTCACAATGTGGAAACCAAATAAAAAACGACCGATAGGAAAGCCAAGACAGCGATGGACAGACCGGGTTAAAGAAGACCTCAAGTTCCTGGGGATTAGAGAAGGAGAACAACTGGCGAAGAACAGAGAATTGTGGAGAGGTGTAGTAGAAGCGGCGATGGACCTTCAAGGCCCGGAATAAGCCTAAAAAAAAAAAAAAAAAAAAAAATCCTGAATCTTTGTATTTTTTTTTTTTGGTTTTGGATCATTACCTGCAATAAACTGGTGAATTCTTACGCGATTCAACTTTTCCTCTTTTTTTAAAGCGTCGATAAATTTTCAAATTGATGGATGAACTGCATTTAAAATTGATTTAAATGAATTATGCCATCCTTTAATGGCATTGTTGGTCCTTGGTATATCATCTTTAATCAAACCATAACAGTTCCATTATTTTATTGGAAACTTTGGGGATCTTCGTTGCCTGTTACGACTAATACGACCTATCCATGTGTCTTCAAAATATTCTAAGAGAGGTGTCAATATTGTTTCATGTTCTTTATAAAAATCAGTTTGTAATAGGTCTTCGAATGCAGTAATAACAGACTCTGGTGGAAAATATGCTAATGCATTTAACATTTTAATATTTAATGCAAACTCGGAATTTTCACGGTATTTTACAGAAAGTCCCGTGTTTTGAATATGTCTCCATATAGATTGACAAAAGTGGAAAAAACATCCATTTATTTCCGTTTGAGGTAATACCTTTTTCACTGCATTTATTGTAGCTTGTTCGTAATCTAGCATTATAGAAGTTGGATTTAATTCTGGTCTTAACTCTAAGATTTTTTTAAATAAACGAATGTATATTTCTTCAGTTTTATTTGGAAGGAGTGCAAAAACGGATGAAAAAACATTACTATATTGTACACCGTGAATTGTATATAGCTGGTAGAAAATACTAGGTGACGATGTAAAAGTACCATCAATATACAAATGTTCACAATCAACCATCATATCAAGATTTTCCGTAGTTGAAAAAATGAATATACGTGGAATTTCTTGATTTTGTGAGTAGCTATCATACAATAAAAATGGTTTACCATCTAATGTTGTTGTAAACTCGGGTGGAATGATCAACTCCTTCAATGAAGCTGGAATTGCTGGTGCCATTAATTCTTTTTGGCGAATTCGTTGAACCGTTTTTTTCGTCGAATCAACTGCTGGTAATTGACCAGCAACCGCTTCAGTAACCTACAATAATAATAATGATTTAAAAAATAAAATATTTTAATTTTTTTTTATTTCTAAAACACGAAAGTAAAAATTATAAAAAGTTGATACGAATCGACTAACGATTTAATTTAGTTGAACGTTATTTTTGCATATAAATAAAAATAATTTTAAAACATATTTACAAAACAAAAAAAAATAATAATAATGATAAAATATAAATATATAATATATATATTATGTAGATACGTATAAACTAAAATGTAACAAGTTACTACCATATACATATTATATATATATTATACAGTAATATAATTAATAATCTCATAAATATTAATATTATATTTATATTATATTTACCTGTAAAGATACTGCACCTGAAACTGCTTGAGTACTAAGTTCAGTATATTTTGCAGTTGTTTTAAAAAAATTGCATTGCTTTTCTGGCTTCAATTCTTGCAATATCAGGTGTATGGTTGTGCTCTTTTTCACTTTCATGAATAATTTGACCATCCTTCAAATTAATACGATCACGACATTTTTTCGTATTGCATTTGAAACATCGCCAACTAGGTCTCGACCTTTTTCACTTTTACTGATTTCCATTTTATTATTAAAATTATGATTTAAAAAAATTAAAATGTTAAGTAGAATAAATTGAGTAGTGTTCAGTGCACAACGTGTGAAAATATAGTAAAGAACCTACGTCTACTGCTGCGTTATCGTCGTTGGAATTTTATTCTATTTCGATACGATAACGAACGATGCGGCAAATAAGTAATAACATTATCTGATTAATGGTTATCATCAAATATAAAGATTATCTGACGGGTTATATAGGTATTCACAGACACTGCGAACGAATTCAATTTTAATTTCGTCATTTCGTATACAGCAGTTTTGTACTTAATACAGTGAACTTTTAGGAACTTTTACTCAGTTCAGTATAATATTATAAAGCGCTCGTATGTCTCAGCGCTTAATTGTCGCAGCGCCCAATTTTCGCCGCGCTCAATTGTCTTCGCTCAATTGTCTGCGCTCAATTGTCGCGCGCTCAACTGTCGGGACACCACTTTTTGCCTTATATCTAGTTTACAATTTAACTGCCTCAGCACATTTGCTTCCCTGACCTACACTATAAATATGATAACTATTTATTTATATACATAGTCACCTATTACTAAAATGTAATGGAGAACAAACTCAAAGAAAATGGATGATATATTCTATTTCAAAAGGTGTAATTTTATGTGCATTTTGTAAATTATTTAATAAATATACAGATACTCAATTTGGAAAACATGGATTTAATGATTGGAAAAATAGTCATAACAAAGTTTTATGCCATGAAAAGTCAGAGTCTCATACAAATAATTTGACTCTATTATAATTTTACAATAGTAGTATAAATTTGTATGTTCATAGCCAGCTTTTCCACGGTAAATTTTTTTTTTCGAGGGAGGTTGTCCCGCTTGGAGCACTCTGATTTACCGTGTAACACATTACACACTGGTTATTTACCAAATTTCGTCTCACACAAAAAAATATTTACTGTATTCTATTTTTTTACTCATGTTGGTTACACTGTTTTTTTTTATCTAAATGTGATAAACAAATTTATGATAAATTTTTTTTTTTTTTTTAAAGTCAATTATTTTTTTTTATTATACTCAGTTACGAACGATTGACTGTTTAACCAAGTTGTGTTTCGCTCGTTAATTTTCTCATCATTTCATTAAATTGTTTTTTTCTAAGTTTTTATTTACTTTAAAAAAAAAATGAATTTCCAAAAATGTACAAACGATATCCAGTCATTGGTCGACCAAATACGATTCAATTCAACACCAGCGTATCCAGAATTCTCAACTTTTTTATCAAGGTTAAAGACGTTTAAAACCTTTCCATCGAACACCGGTCAAAATAAATACAAACTCTCGGAATGCGGATTTTACTATATCAATCTCGATGATGCAGTTCAATGCCATTGGTGTGGAATAATTCTACATAGTTTAGGTTTTCGTCAGTACATAAAAGAGAAAAAAGCGAAATACGGCATAAAATTTTATGAGCTTTGTTGTCCAGATGGTTATGTTTTAAATATAGAAATGTACAAGGGAAAACAATTCTCAAGTGCGGCGCTAACGACAAAAATTGACAATTTAGTACTACGGCTTATGGCTCCATATTTAAATAAAGGTCATCATTTATTTATGGATAATTACTATAATAGTGTCAACCTTTCGAATTTACTCCTAAAACACAAAACCCACACTACTGGCACATTAAGGAGTAATCTAAGGGGTAATCCAAAATGTGTTATTCAAAAAAAATTGAAAAAAGGTGATCATATTTGGAAACGTCAAAATTCGGTTTATATCTCTAAATGGAAGGACAAGAGGGATGTCCTATGCATAACAACCAATTATCAACCAAAACTTATTGTCTCCAAAAATAAATATGGCCAAGAAAAGCTAAAACCTATCGAAATATTGCCCGGTATAACGACTATATGAGCGGAGTAGACCGCGCTGATCAAATGATCTCTTATTATTCTTGTCCTCGGAAGTCCGCGAAGTGGTACAAGAAAGTTATATTTCATTTGTTAGATGTCGCAGTTTGGAACAGTTTTTTTTTATACAAACAACATTTTGGTTGTCATGATTTTAGGTTTAAAACATTTAGAGACTTAAGTAGTATATATTTGTATGTTCACAGCCAGCTTTTCCACGGTAAATTTTTTTTTTTCAAGTGAGGTTGTCCCACTTGGAGCACTCTGATTTACCGTGTAACACATTACACACTGATTGTTTACCAAATTTCGTCTCACACAAAAAATATTTACTGTATTCTATTTTTTTTACTCATGTTGGTTACACTGTTTTTTTATCTAAATGTGATAAACAAATTTATGATAATTTTTTTTTTTTTTTTAAAGTCAATTATTTTTTTTTATTATACTCAGTTACGAACGATTGTCTGTTTAACCAAGTTGTGTTTCGCTCGCTAATTTTCTCATTATTTCATTAAATTGTTTTTTCCAAGTTTTTGTTTAATTTTTTTTTTTAAAAAAATGAATTTCCAAAGATGTACAAACGATATCCAGTCATTGGTCGACCAAATACGATTCAATTCAACACCAGCGTATCCAGAATTCTCAACTTTTTTATCAAGGTTAAAGACGTTTAAAACCTTTCCATCGAACACCGGCCAAAATAAATACAAACTCTCAGAATGCGGATTTTACTATATCAATCTCGATGATGCAGTTCAATGCCATTGGTGTGGAATAATTCTACATAGTTTTGAAATCGACGATAATTGTTTTATAGAACACACCCGATTCTCACCAAAATGTTTATTTGTATTATTAATGAAAGGTATTCAGTTTGTTCAAAAAGTTTTAAGTAAATATTGTAAAACCGAAGTTATTTGTAATTGTGAAACCGCTTCGTACGACACCGTTTGTTAAATCATGTTTTTTTATATATATACTGTTTATAATATTTGCTGTATTGAATAAAAAAAAAAATAAAAAAAAATTGAATGTTTTATCTTAAATGTTTTAATATTCGATTTAATATCTCGTGGACGTATAGCCTAGCGGGTTAGTGCGTATATAATAATTTAAAATGTTTTTTAGGTAACAGGTTAGTAAGTATATGTAAATTCCCTCTCTAGTATGCACTAATTGGCTATCTGTACGTCCACATTTTTTGCATATATTTTTTATCAGAGTTTTTAATATATAATATGACCACAAAGGAAAAAACTGGCAGTTCAATGCATAACTCCTAACAGTTATATCCTACTTTTTATTGTTCACTTTTTTAAAAAAATTTAACAAAAAAAAAACTTCATATGAGTCCACCAATAATTGTAAGTCTACATTCGACATCCGAGCTTTTAACAAGAAAAGTATTACAGTTGGATTACTAATTAATAAGCAGATTTCAATTATTTTATTATTAGAATGTAAACTTTCCTCCTTGTCTGAATGTTAACGAATTAAACACCTCGACATCAAAATCTTCTGTTCTCAAGCGTTCGCTAATATTATCTCTGTATGATGCATTCTATAAAAAAAATTAAATTATTTATGCTATCATTATGAAAATATTATTTATATTACCATTTTATTATGCTTCTTTTTCATAGGTTTTTTAACACTTGCTTTTTCTGCAGGACGTTTTGATATAGGTTTTGTTTTTGAAAAAGACGGTCTGATATCAATTGATTCACTATAATGTTCATTCTATGAAACATAAAACATAGTATATTATTTTTTACTGTTTTTTTTTCATTATATATTTTTTCTATGTTCCAAGAATTATAAAAGCGTTGAGTAATGTCACGACTCACTTCCAATATACTTTAGTAACTAAATATTTATTTTATTTTTTTTAAAAACTATGTTAGTTTTATTTAATATTATTTTAAGAATTAAAACCATAGCATTGAGTGGTGTTACGACCGGTCTCCAATTTGCTATGGTTATAAGATATTTACTAAGTAGTTACTAACCTCTGGATCAGTTGAAGCAATTGTACGGTACGACATTTTTTTTTTCTTTGGTAGTATTTCTGTTGAACTGAGCTTCTTGTCCTGGAGACGAAATCTTGAAGACTGGTGAATATTAGAGAATTCCCTCTGTCTTTTATACACAGATTTTTACCACTACTTCATTTAATTAAGTACACAAATGGTCAAAGCAATGACCTGGTGCCATAATCTTACATTATAGAAACCTGCTAAAAACATGAACATACAGGTACAACAGCAAATCACATTACATGCATTTAAATTGATGCTAACATGACCTGCCCAGTCAAATGTTTATAACATTTACCATTTACCAGAGTCAATACCCCCTTGAATAAATTTCTATAATAATCTTACCTTAGATAGCTGTTGAAATATGTTCATATACAACAGCATATTACATTATATGAATTTAAATTATTACAAACAGGATTTAAAATAAATTAGAAGGTATACATTCCATTCCCCAAAACCCATTACATTATATGAATTTAAATTGTTGCTAACATAACCTGGCATGCCAAATGTTTTCACATTTACTAAATGTCAATGCTATTATAATATGAAAACAGGACATAAAATAAATTAAAATGTTTAATCCATCACAAAAAAATTTCTAATGGGAGAAGAGAGGGTTATTTTCGGGTATAAAACACAGAATTTCTCAGCTTATCGTCATCAGTTCAAGCAACAGCAGTTCCAAGAGCATCCAACAGCAGAAAAGTCTTCTTCGTCAAAACAACAGCCAGCCAGCAGTTTACCAAACATCTTCAACAGCCAGTCAAAAGATTGTCAAAACAACTCTAACAAATAGACCAGCCATCATACTTAGAAAAAAAACCTCAATTTCTACAAGCTATGTAAGTACTAGTTTTTTATTGTTATTTATTGAATTTAACATCAAACTTCTTTTTTTAAAAAAATTAAAAAAAAAATAAAATAGAATAATAACAATTTATTGTTGTAATGTTAATATAGTTTTATAATATTACTATGGGTATTGAGTGTTATATCTTATAGACTTAAAGATTTTTTTTTCTCAGATTATATAAAATAAAAATATTAAAAAAGAAAATAGCTGTTTTTCTTTTTTTGTTAAGTTATGATCAAGTAACAATAGTACGTTTTAATTACATTGCGTCCACGGTATAGAAGATAACTGATGTGGGACGGGTACAGTTTTCCCGATTTTGATAACAATTGATAACAGTGAACTTGATAAGAAAAAAAAAATGCTCATGTCAACCTACAAAAGTTAGAAAAAATCCCAATTCCCGCGGCGTTCACTAGCGAATAAATAAAAAGTAAAAAAATCGGTTTCATACCAATATTGATTTTTCGAAAAATGTGTAGCGAGAAATTTTGCCTTCTATAAAATAAAACCCTGTTTAGTTAACTTTTAATCGTTGAAGTTAGGTTTTTATCATTTATTGATCAATGACCATAATAATATAATATATTAATGTTCATATTTTAATTTTTAATACTTTTAACTTCATATTTGTTGTTACTTATTACTTAAATAATTTGTAAACATAATTATTTTTTGGACATGTATTTTAGTAGGTAATAGGTATATTCAATAATTATTAGGTACTAACACTTCTGTTTTTTGTTTATTGGAGATAAACTAAACTTGTATTAGGTATTATGTAACTAAATGGCAGATTGCTACCTGCAATAGGCAGTTTCTTTACAATTTTATTATATTTTATATATATAACATATCATACTTTTTCTAGTTAGTCATACAATTTACAAAATTATTTTTATATTGTTTTATTAAATATATGATTAAACATATTAGGCCATTGACCCGTTCAATTTTATTTCTGTTTCAGCCTGGATTGTAGTACAAATTCAACAGTATTATTTCAACAAGATATTTTTCTTTTACATTATCAAAATGATTTAAATGGCAATGAATGTTTTTAATTTTGGTTTTTTCTTGTATTAAAAAAATAAAATAAGTGCTTTAAATTTATTTTTATTCCTAACCCTGTATTATTCATAGTTTTTAAGTTGTTTAAGGTTTAATTTTTTTATGTGACAACTTCTTGTTTTTTAAAATGTATTAACTGTATCAATCTGTTCAGTATTTATAATTTATTGGTATATTTTGAAAAAATAAATTAAAGTTTAATGCAATCAACAATAATTAGTTATTATAACTTGAAAATGAAGATAAGTATAAAATATTTAACCCTGTAATTTCGATAATTTTATTGGATTTAAAAATGTACTCCAGATTATACTATTTGAACACATTTTCACGTTTGGTGACTGTCAACAAACCATACAGACTACTTTATTCACTCAAATAATCAAATAAATACACAACTAACAGAAAGTACTACATAGGAATTTCCTGTACATAATAAAATGGGTATTCTTTTCTCCTTGGATAAGATAATGCTGTTTAATATACAGTATAATCCATCATATTAAGGGACAGTGTATTTATATACATATGTTATATACAATATGTACCTATATTATGTGAGCAAACATAAATTTAATGTCCCTTTTTCAGTAATATTTGTGTATGTAAGAAATATGAACAGTGGCTGTCCCTGTTAGTTCATTTTTTACTGTTAACTTCATTCCAACACTATGATGAGTAAATATATATTTATATAATTATGATATTTTGACAAGTTACAATAATATACAATGACATATTTATTATTTATTTAACTTAATATATTTTTATTTATATTAAAAAATATTGACTTTTTTGCTACCCTTTAATGTTATTCCTGTAGCCAAATGCAAGTCTACATGCTCCTTTGGCATCATCCTTGATGTACCTGTTCTAAGCATAGACCTATAAACTAACTTAGTTTATAGGCCTATAGTTTTAAGTATAGATGAATTTAAATTTCAAAGCAATGATGAATTAATATTTGTTAAAAATGTTAAGTAAGTCTTTAGGTAGCACAATTATTTTTGGAGTTGCAACTAAATAGTAAATAATTAAAATCAATTTCAAACAAGTTAAACATATTATTTACTATTTTTTGGCTGTTTATCCCAAATTTTAGATCTATCTAAATCAAAATTTTAATATATAGTTTCTGGGTTGTTAAAATTTTTATTTTATGCTATACAGATAATATTTCTTAAATATAGTTTTATAAAAATATAAACTATATGTAATATTGGTATAATTTTTATAATACATCCATAATAATTTTCTATAATTTATCCATTAGTAATCATGTCATACTTTATTTCAGGGAAATTAACTTACATTGAAAATCAGTTTTCAGTTGAGTTTAATCAAGTACGGAATAATCTCAGGGTAAATGGTTATTAAACTTATTTTAATATTGATTTAAAATATAATGTAAATAATTAATTTTATTAGGTTAGAGATGGCATATCAAGATCACAACGAGTTTTAGCAACTCATCTAATTGCACAAAATGTCCAGCTCCTTAATGAAGAACAGGACCTCTTGATTTTTTTGCGAAGCACTGGTCACCAAAATGATGGATATGTCCAAAGGGAAATTGGACCATATGCGCAGCCATGAAGAAAGCCGTTCTACTATAATTTTATCAATCTTAATGTAATATATATATATAGGTTATAATTATTAATTTTTTATTTAAATTTTTTATATTTAGTCATATTTTTAATTGTTATATAATGATCTAGGTATTATATTTTCCTTATAATGTTTCCACAGTGGTATTATGTATTATGTAATAGATATTTATTTTTATTTTTGACATGAATCATGCTTTGTTTTAAATATTTTCAAACTGTTACATTTAACTACTTTTATAATTGTTATTTAGTTTTCTTGTACTGTTACCTAGGGTGGTTATAGAAATTAAGTACCTATTATGTTGTTTTTGTTATTTTATATTAAATCATATTTGTTTTTAAATATTTTTTTAAAACACTGTTACTGTTACCTATGTGGTAACTAAAAATATTTACTACATTTTTCGTAATCTTAGTACTATACTTGATAAAATACAATCGAGATTAGTATATATTTCATTGGTTCAATCAATTATTACTTGTGGTATTGAGAGTTTTAACAATATTTAACCATAATGTTAATAATAGGTTTAGAAAAATGTTAATATAAATATCATATTTAAAATATGCCTAGATGTAAATCTTTTGGTCTCCAAAACTCGTTAAATAGTAAATACTGCTATTATTCTTTGTAAACATTTAAAAATCAATATTAATCTTCAAAAATTATTACCTTCTTTAGTATTCCATATTAAAACTATTCTAATTTCAAATGTCCAAATTATTATAAAGTAATATATCTATATTATTAGTTATTCAAAAGCTGTTATATTTATTTTGTTATTAATACTAAAATCACATTATTTATATTTTCTTTTATCTATCCTGTTCGGTTTTAGCAACTTATATTTTTTTATATTATATTAAATGTTTATAGTAATTAATTATATACAATTTAAGGAACTCATCACCTTCAACACAAGCTTAGCTTATAGAAGTTAGCGACAATTATCTATTTGAACTAAATAACCAATTGTAAACATTTTGTTTGAAAAATAAATAAATAACAAATTAATTAGTTAATATATTTGTATTGGTTTTCAATATAGGTAACTAATAATTTTATGTTTATTATTAGTATTAAATATCTACTTGGTTTGAAATGTTCAAAGACTAGATCAAACTGTTCAATTATCTTGGTATTTTAAAACTTTTTAAAATAAATAAATTCTGCTGAAATGTGTTTAAATTCTATCCATATTTGGAGAATTAATAATAAAACTGAATTTATGAATTAATATGAAGTTAAACTAGTCCTTAACTGTGAAATAACTGAACTGGTTACCCTATATATGGCTTGTATGAATGATTATTAAATACTTATACAATAAGTACCTAATATCTTAACATTACTCTAATGGTCATTATCTAGACACTTTAATTATTATTCAATATTGGTCGTATCAACTTGAAGTCTTCAAGATTAACACATAAATTTAGACACTTACAATAAGAAAATTAAAAATTCCGGTCATTTTTTTTTGAAAATTTAAATTTCGATCACAACATTTACCCCCTTAATAATTGAGTTGATAAACTTTTAAAAACTGGTAACTGGTCTAGGGACGTTTTTGCTTCGATCCTCAAGAGATTTCCAAAAAGATAGTACTATTTTTGAAAGATTTGGTTTTTTCAAAATCGTAAAATATCAAGAAAACCTAAAAACTTCAATATTGATTGATCGTATCGTCTTGAAATCTTCGAGGTTTAATGCAGTGACACCTCTAGGTAATTTCTGTTCTCAAAAAAGCCGCGTCTTATTTTCTAAAAAAATTTAAATCCTTCAATAAAAGTCCTATCTTTATGAAAACTTCAAGGTTCGAAGCAAAAGCGTCCCTAGACCAGTTTCCAGTTTTCAAAAGTGTATTAACTCAATTATTAAGGGGGTAAATGTTGTGATCGAAATTTGAATTTTCAAAAAAAAAAATGGCGGGAAATTTTGTTTTACAAATTTCTTAATCTTAAATACAAGACGCGGCTTTTTTTAGAACAGAAATTTGATCTTAAGGTATCACTGCATTGAACCTCGAAGATTTCAAGACGATACGATCAATATTGAAGTTTTTAGGTTTTCTTGATATATTACGATTTTGAAAAAACCAAATCCTTCAAAAAAAGTACAATCTTCTTGAAACCTTCGAGAATTGAAGCAGAAACTTCCTTAGACCAGTTTCCAGTTTTTAAAATTTTTGTAACTCAATTATTAAATGTTGTGTTCAAAATTTGAATTATTCAAAAAATAAATTGGCGGGAAATTTTCTTTTGTAAATTATTCAAACTTAAGGTTGATACGCAATTTTTTCGATAACAGAAATTTGATCTCGAAGGTTAACTGCTTCGATCCTTAAAGATTTCATAACGGTAGGACTTATATTGAATGATTTAGGTTTTCAATAAAATACGAATTTGAAAAACCTATCTAAAAACCTAAATCCTTCAATAAAAGTCCTATATTAATGAAGTCTTCAAGGATCGAAGTAGAAGCGTGCGTAAATCATTTGTCATATGGTAAAAGTTTTTTAACTCAAATATTAAGGGGATAAATTACGTGTTCAAAGTTTTGAATTATTCAAAAAAAAAATTGGCGGGAAATTTTCTTTTGTCAATTTTCCAACCTTTAAGTCGATACGCGACTTTTTCAAGAAGAGAAATTGGATCTAGAAGGGTCACTGCATTGAACCTCGAAGATTTCAAAACGTAAGATCAATATTGTAGTTTTTATGTTTTCTCGATATATTACGATTTTAAAAAAACCAAATCCTTCAAAAAAGTACTATCTTTTTGAAACCTTCGAGGATCGAAGCAGAAACGTCCCTAGACCAGTTACCAGTTTTTAATAATTTATTAACTCAACTATTAAGAGGGTAAATGTCGTGATCAAAATTTGAATTTTTAAAAAAAAAAATTAGCGGGAAATTTTGTTTTGCCAATTTCTCAAACCTAAATACGAGACGCGGCTTTTTCGAGAACAGAAATTTGATCTAGAGGTGTCACTGCATTGAACCTCAAAGATTCAAAACGATACAACCCACATTCAAGGAGCTAATATTTCAAAATGTACATCCAATTTTATGTTGTTACTTGTTAGCTCAAATATTATATTAGAATATTAATTGACCTATTATTTTATAGGTTTTAATATTTTATTCTTATATGCCTATCGATTTACCTTAATAAATAATGAGCTACACGCCTACTAAAATAATTGTGAAAAAAAAGTTCAAAATAATTATTACTTAAAACGTCATACAGATGTATACCATAAGGAAACGTCTGGTTATACGAATAATCACATATTGCGTTTTTCAACTTTTTGCTACTCCGATTACGGATGAAATAATGGTCGTACGTATTTTAACCATAGAGCCTTTTTGAATCCTCGTACACCAAAAGACCAGAATCTCGAGTTTCATACTGATCAAACGAAAACCCAAAATCCAAAATACACGTAACTACGTAATATTTTAAGTACAAAAAATACTTGAAAAATCATAACTCCCGAACCAAAAGTCGGATAACCTCGATCTCGGTGTCCATCGATACGGAGAAAAGTCTTCTATAACGTCCGACTACAAAAACGCCTCGTCGCGCCCAAAATCTAAGTGTCCGTACTGGAAACCCCGAAAAACGCAAATTTTAAATTTCCGAAGCCCCAAAAGACGGAGAAAAACGGCTCCTATGGTCTCGACACAAGATGCCGAATTTAATAACCGACCTCCAAACTATACAAATCTCGAGTTTCAGAAACGTCGTACAAAAACTAAATCTTTTCCAAAATACACCTAGGGGGGGGGGGCGACTCCGGGATTACGTTTTAGAAGGGCCTAAATCGAAACTTTTGGGAATTTAAAAGTATAATATTATCTTATGTGAACGTCATCTACAACTTATAGATTTATTGAACTTAAAAACTATTTCATATTTATACGTTAGTTCGCATTTGGTAATTACACCAGTAACATACAACTTTCTATGTGAGTAGTTTTCCTAGAAGTAGTTACCTATTCATATAATCATATCGATAATAAATCTATTTAAGAGCCTTAAACATAAAGAATTGTTTATATAATTGATGAACTCAATCATTAAAGTTTATGACGTATTATACGTCTCGAAAATGATTATAGCTAAATGTGTTTAGTTATAATACTGTATTATAACATGTCATGAAATTTACTAACCCTGGACAATAGGTATAAATGTATAGTGATTTAGTAAATGACAGATATATAATATAATATTAGCCATTAGGTATGTACTCTATTCAGAACTATTGTGGTCGTCTGTTTGTGGATGAGATTGATCCCACATAGGAGAACGAGAAATGGTGAAATCTGAAGTTATTCGATGGAGAATTTTATGGAGATTCTATTTAAATGGTCGGTGTAACGAATTTTCCAGTTGTTAAATAGATAGCTTACAAAAACTATAAAAAAACCAAAAAACCATACAAAATTTGTTTTATCAAATAATCATAGTTTTTAAATTATGATAATGAATTATTAATATGTGTAACCATTGTTCGGGTTGTAGATGGTTACCACTTCAAATGTCAGCAAACAATAATTGAGGATATGGTCAATTCAAATGTAAATAGTAATTATTCGTTAATATTTTGATAATTTTTATTTAATTTATTAATTATTTAATTTTTTTACCTTTTTTACCTTTTGTACAATATGTTTATTATTCACTATCGTGTGTACTGTGTGCAGTATACAAATTAAATTTAAACAGTTCATCTCAAATTTTCGTAAGTCGTACATACATTTTGGCTACTAATCTGCTTGCCTATTCTTTAAATTTTATGTTATACAACAGTGTATTATTTCTAGGTAAAATGTATCTACAAAGAATTAAAACCATTGCAAATCCAAGTTAAACTTAATATACTATTTACAAGTTACAACAATCACATTCAAATCTTCATAACTCATGTAAGTTCTGAATATTATTAAAATTCCTATAATGTATTACTTATTGGTTGTGATACATCTAAAACAACAACTTAACAGATACATTAAAACTATAATTATTTATCTTACAAAGTTGCTGGCAGATGAGGATTTAATATCTGAGATTTTGTAATTGTTTAGGGCCGTTATCATAGCTGATGCTTAAGAATAAGTATTGCTTAAGCTATACCTACTTATGACTCAAACGAGATTCATACACGTGACTTTGGCCTAAGAAAAGAAATAGTGTTACATAAACTAAGGATCGTCGAGACCTACATTAAGCATTGCTTTTAGTTACTATCACAATTTATTTATTTTTTAAATTACCAAAATTTACTTAAGCAATACTTATTCTTAAGCATCGACTATGGTCCTAAGTGTTAAATTTATAGTAATGGTTAATGATGATGGAGTTACTAATTATTCATAATACAATTTAAAAGTTTACATGTTTACCTATATTGTTATTTTTTATTTTTCTCCATAAGGCATAAATAATAATAAATAAGACAAGTATATGCTATAGGTTCACAACTATAACGCAAGGATGTTTGCTATATTATTATATTGGAGTAAACTATGTGTTGGGACTATGAATAATGTTGATTGGTTACTATTTTACACTCATTAATTTTGTATATGACATTGAGCCATAATTGAATACAATTTTCAAAATAATTTAATTAATATAGTTGTTTATTTTTTCAATTTTAGTAAGCAAGATACAGTAAGTGGTGTATGCATGTACCTAAGCCATTTAGGAGATTATTCTGTTTGGAAAAACTTCTTCTGAAAAAACTGTTTCCACTAACAGTTCCACATGGCGGTTTACGAGTAATGACCAAAATAGGCATCTACCTTCAACTTCTATGTTCACCCTTGAAAAAACGTCATTAAGCTATATCACATAGTTGTAAATACCGTTTCCGGATATATGATGGTGTATTTATTTATCTATAATAATATTGTGTTATTCTGTAATCCGTATCAAGTGCCACTGTGGTTAAGGCACAACTAAATAAATTGGGTGTCATGAGTAGGGATTTAAATTCTGCCTCATTAATATTAACACTAAAATAATAATTAATAACATTAAAACGTTGCACCTACCTACACTCAAGGACAAGGCCCTAATATTTTATATTATATATATAAAAAATGAAAAATAGATTATAGTAGAATATATTTAGATTCTAGATGTCTCGTTCACAAAAATCCACGCTATGTGACACTTGATATATATAAAAACTTCCTATTTTATAAAACTAAATTACAAACTACAAAATCTAATAAATAGGTATTACAAATAATTATTTATAAAACAAACAAACAATTTTGTATTTTTTGAAGTTAATATTTTTACTGTAATTGAATTCTACTTTAGGGGATTGAAATTTTTTTATTAATAGATACAATAAAATAAAATAAGAAACAATTAAAATGTAATTTAACAAACAAATTTACATTTTCAATGTGCTAAAATAAAATTTCCCTGGTTGGTTGATTGAATTTATTTTTAAATATTTACCCGACTAAAAGATTAAATATCATATTACATCACTGTCCAGCCAGTTTCCAACCATATTACTCTATTGATAAATACCTCAGCTTTGATTACTAAACATAGTTTATTTATTGTTTACATTCTTATAATAAATTATTTTGTATTCATTTAATTAATTTTGTATAATTATGATAAGAAACAACTTGCATTAGACTAATGGTTCAATTAAATGAACTGATCAGTGGTGGTCATGAACAAATAAATTATGATAAAATGAATCACTGTACTGTCTGAACAGTTCATTTATTTGAAAAAAAAAACATAAGTTAATTAAAGACAACTTGTCACACCTTTACAGTACTCAACAGTGTATTCTTCACTTCATACTTCTTAAGTTATATTTGTCTATTTAATGTATATTTGAATGTATTTTTTTTTTTGTATCCTTTTGATAAACTTAGATGAAAAATATACATATTATATTTATATTTTAAATTTCAGCTATATATTTTCTTTAATACATATATAAAATTTAGTTATACGTTACTCATGTTTGTATCTTATTTAACTATGTACCTTATACATAAAATATATATAGAATTTAGGCAAGTAAATGCAATTTTTAAGTCTATACTGTTTAATTATTATGATGAATTTATAATTGATACTAATATGTATGCATAGGCACAAATAGCATTTGGGGTGGCTAAAGTCTTACTTTGATAATATTGAATAAGCTTAAAACAAAATTTAGGAAATGTTTGAGGAGTTTATTTATGTATGTATGTTTGTAAGTTTTTGAAACTGCATTTAAAACAAATAACTTTTGTGGAACATAAAATTAATAGCATTACCCATTATTCAACATATATCGCATCAAATTGTTATTGAAAATGTAAATCACTCAATCGTGTATTATTTTATCAATAGTTAATCAAGAATAATCAAAATTATTATGAATTCTGTGTTACAAAGATTCACTAGATGTGTCATAAACAAACTAATTTAAGTTTTTGAGCATTCAAGTTTTAAATTTTTGTAACTGGTGGTTACTGGGTAGCTCCAATAAATTTGTTTTTTTTTTAAATTTAGATATTGATAACCTGTAGTTATAATTGATAAGTGGTAGTTAGGTTTTTAGCTATTTGAAATTAAGTTTTTGTATTTTATGTTGGAAACGCTGGTTGGTTAGGTAAAAATAAAATATTTTAATATTTAATAAAAATATTTTTATGCGGGAAATTTATGTTTCTAAGGTTGGCATAACCGATCTCCCGAAATTTGATTTTGATGATATCTCGCTGTTATCAAAATCGGGAAATCTGTCCCAGCCCCGTTAAAATACTATAGCTGATTATAAATATTTTTTATTGATAACGTGATGGTCGTATTATACGTGTAATATTATCTTACGTAAAAAAAATGTTTTAATATAAAAAGTTTTTTTTATTATATTAAAATATTCAAAAATGTTCACTGTCTGTATAAAATATATCCTAAAACATATTTTATATACATTTATAAATTAAATTATTTTTTTCTATCTTCACTAGCAACTAAAAGTTTGTTTTTTATGTTATAAATCCTATATTGTCTAATTTTTAAAGTTTTAATATTTAGCTTCGAATAATATAATTACTTATTATTATATTTACGTATATACGTACATTCGTTGTTTTATAAATAATTGCTTTAATTATTAGATTTATATAATATTTTATATTTTATACTAAAATCATATGAATACCAAAAATTCATTATCTGTAATTTTACCTAAATACATTAGTATAAAATATAAAATATTATATAAATCTAATAATTAAAGCAATTATTTATAAAACAACGAATATACACTGTATCTAAACTGTCGTGCGTTACGAGATGAATCTATTAGTAAAAATTATTTATAAAATACTAAACCAAAATTTAACGAAAACGTCGCGAGATCCAACATTTCTTATTAACACAAATTATGGATCTCGGAGCGTGTGATACATTTTCTATAGGTAGGGTTACTATAATGTTTTTAGACCAAATCCGGACATCAGTTCCGTTTCATGGGAGGGGGGGGGGGTAAAATTAAAGTTTAACAGTATTGTTCTTTCATTAATACAATTTTATTTAAATCTATAAATAAAACGTCTACATAAGAGTTATTAGGTTAAACATTTTATAATAATTAATTAACTTATATAATAATTTTTATCAGTTCCTTATTCAGTTCGTGCTGGGTCCTGGTTCGCAACATTCTTCATCGTCTTTTTTCTTTTCATATTTTTCAGATGCGTTAATTTTTTTCAGAAAACATTTGTCAATTTTAATTTTATCGTGAAATTGTGAACATGACAAATCAGAATTTGCTTTAATATTAAACAGCTCTTATAAAACTGTTAATGACAATCTTCCTCTTTCAGCACTCCAAATAGACCCCATCATTGAAAAAATACGCTCGGCGGGAGCTGAAGTGCCAGGCAGACACATGGCAAATTCTATTATTTTAAAAATATTCAAAAAAGAAACGTTGCTTCTAAAAAATGCATCAAATATCTCCTTCCATTTTTCATGCATTTTCGGTGTTAATTCATTTTGTTGTGAAGCCCATTTAGGTTTTAGATGTCTTAGTACTTGGACTAGAGACGAGCGTTCATCAAATAATTGATCCACATTGATAGAATTTGGTACAATACTGACAACTATTATTGCACTAGCCTCCATTTCTTCCCAAGTAGGATCATTTTGTAGCATTAAACCATTTGAATTTGTTAGCTTTGTCAAAGCTGTTTTCCCAAAGTTTTAAATAATGTATCCCTGCTTGATAATAACCTTCCATATTTTTACGAAAATGATTTTCCTTATCAACATCAATTGTATTATCATCTTTAAGTTTAGCAAGTAGTTGGTTAGCTGCAAATGGTATAAAGTTATTAGCTTTCCGTTCTTCTAGTTTGATAACTAATTCTACATACACTTGTGTTGCTTCTGAAGCAGTTATATAGTCAGACTCAAGTTTAAGAATAGATATTTGGAACATTTGAACAGTTCCATGCACAAACTTTAAAAAAAGATCAGATACTGGGTCTTTAAAAAATGCAAGTAACACAGCAGGACAGTTTTCAATAGCCATGAAATACGACTTTAAGGCGTCAAACAATAACAATATCCGTTCTATGGCAGGTAATAAGCTCAAAAATCTCGTATTTCCACGTGAAAGGACTCTTTTATACTCTATATTTGCAAATTCGCAAAATTCTTTTAACGCAGTCACTCTGACAGTATACTGAAAAAAGAATTTATAGACTTTTACTACTATTATCTCAACGTCAATGGATAGAGCATCGCATGCTGTCTGGACAGTGTTATGTAAAATATGAGCCGCACAACCAATTCCAAGAATAGGACGAGACAAAGATTTTTTCAGTTTTCGAAAAACATTTCCTTGACCTTTTCTTTTTACACTCCCGAAGTAAGTATTAGTGTTATCAGCACAAAGACAAACAACTTTTGAATCAATAGAATACTTTTTAATACATTTTAAAAGATGTTCTACCAAAATATCAGAGGTTCACCCGGAAGTTGATCAAAATATAAAAGTTTAACCTTATTTCCTATATATTAATTCCTTCATTTTGGTTAAAATAACGAACGCATACGGGAGTCAGTTTAATTTCTTTTCTGTTAGAACTTTCAATCGTTAATGTAACAAAATTTACATCTTTGAGATCTTTAAGTAAATCATTAAATATGTAAGGAGATATAACATTTACAATAGTTGCTTCCGTTTTAGTCCTAGTTCCTGAATATTTGGGCTCAGAAAACTTTTTAATAAGTTTGGCAGTACAGTCGGACGTTCTAAAACTTAATCCGTATGTGGCAGTGTGGTAAGCAAAAGTTGCTTCTTTGGCCGCACACTGCAATTCGTCATTTGTAGCGTCAATGTGTTTAAAAAAAGATTTAATACATGCTGTGTACACCGCTTGACTAGCCTTTTTGTGTCCGTTACTTTGTATGTGATTTTCAATATCATACGGTCCTCAATGCACCACAGAAAATTCGGAATTGCATGTCGAACATCTCACGCGGTCATTACTATTTTGACACTGTTTTAAAAACATATTCTTCTTTTAGTTTGTCGGTAAAAACACACTTACGTTTAGGCATTTTTTGAAGACGTAGTACCATAAATTAACAAAACTATAATATTTAATATTTCAAGCAAAACACAACTACAAGAAAAACAAATAACAACCACCTCTTCATTCATAAAACAGAAAAGAAACTGTCGAAGCGTCGACTGTCGAGTGAATTTTACGATTTATGCGGGTCGTTTTCCAGTACACATTACATGTGAACGAATTAAACACACGAATACTTATTTAGTAGGACCACATTTGATAATACTTTATTTTATTTTATAGCAATGACGATAATAATGAATAGTCGCTTATCGTGACGTTCTGGGAAAAAATATGAATTAAAATAGAAATTAGATATTATTAATTTATACAGAGTGAACCCGGAAATCTGTCACCAAACATAACTTTTTGTATCAATATAACCACGTTAAATGGTTACCTTTATAAAATCCGGACATTTTTCAAATCCGGACGCCAATCCGGACAGATGTTTGAAATCCGGACATATGGTAACCCTATCTATAGGTATTCTTAAAAGATGCCTCTACTTAAACCTATTACTGTTTAGTTATTAGTATTCATAATCATTTCTATCACTAAAGATCATCTGAAAAATGTTGCTAGTCCAATGCCACGGTATAATAATTGATATTATAATTTAATATATTAAAGTCTACTTAATGTATCTACCATCTAGTAACCAATTCAACTATGTTCGCACAATTTCTACTAGATGTCTAGATCCTGTGCCGTGTGTCGTAGACAGCTGTAATAGTTCATAATCGTTAATCGTAATGTTCCCATTTTGGATCTCAAGACGTTACTCAAGTAGTATAGGTAATGTATTATAATGTAAAGTATATATATTAATCTAGAATTTTAAATTTGGATCTCATATGGTTCGAACGTCCGTGTTCTATAAAGTGCGTGGGACTCCAAATAGCAGTTCTATAACAGGATTCATTATGACGCGATCTTCAGAAGTAGCAAGTACATGATAGTATTATCATAATAAATCCAATCTATTGGCACTTCAAGACATTATCGTCCATGGTCCATCACTAACTACGAGAGGTGGAATCTCCGATGGAAGACCGAGCTGAGGCTGACTGTACCGTCGGCAAAGACCGTGACTTGCATAGGTGTCTTCCTACGGAGAACGGACTATGATCATTGATCAATTATTATTACTGTATATTACTTTTTATTTTTTATTTTATGGTCGAATACAATGTTATATAATTATAAAATATTAAACCGATATGTCAATCACTCTGACTACACTTTATACTCTGTACATTTTGTAATAGGTAATTTTACTCTCAGATTACAAAAAAGTCATAAACAACGATTTTAGGTGAATCTATTTGAATGCATCAATGTCGGCAGCAGATACTATATGGACTGCGGAAGATGTTTGCAATAATTTAAACATATCTAATATACAATTGCTTAATAGCTATGTCAAATATATTGGTACACGCTGGTATATACAAAACAAGACAAGCAGTGCCGGATTGGGAAGAAATTTCTTACCGGGCTGTCCACCTAGACCGGCCCAAGTTTCTAAACAATTTTTTTCTTAACCTATCAAATTGTTTTAGTATATAACGAGATTTAATTTATAGACCTTTAATGTAAATACAAGCACTACTATTTCTTTCTCTAAATTTAAATCAAAAATTTAAACACTAGGTATTATATTATAATATTGTACAAAAAACATAAGTAAAACTTTAATAGTTTATTATTGTAATTATTATTAAACAATATTACTGTAAAATGTCAAAAAATAAAAATAAATTTTATGTCACATAAATACATCATTTTAAAATTGGTAAATTTTTTAATAAACTACTTTTATTAGCTATTAACTATAGGTCTTCATTTTTGATGTTTTGTAAAATGTCTTTCTCAATATTCATTAATAATTTTGTCTTGCAATAAACAATTTCTGAGTCTATTTAGTATGTACTTTAACTTTGAAAACGCCGTTTCACAACGTACTTGCGTGCAAGACAGCGTTAAAATAAACTTATACGCTAAAAATAAACTTGAATATGTAAATTGTAGATTTGTAAAACTTTAAAACAACATACAATACAATCTTTACATTTATTTTTGTTTTCATCAATTTTTTTTTTCATTGTCCTCATCATTATCGTCATATTGTAATAATTTTTCCTGGTCATCATCATCAGCAAGTTGTTTAATTTTAGGCCATTTAGAAGCAAAATCTTTAATTTCATCGGTAAATGTTCCTACAGTTAAGCTAGGATCAAATTTGTTTTAAATACTTGTTAGTTTGATAAGTCTTTTTGCTATATCGATATGGCTTAAATTTAGAGTTGAAACAAAATTGAAATACTAGAAAATATTTCATGTTCCGAAAATCTTTGTTTTATGCTGTTTATAATTTGATCATTAATTACATTAAATACGTTAATACGATATTTGTTTACTTGGTTTATTGTTAGATCGTCTTTACTAATTTCTCCTTATTATTTTTTTTTTGGAAATTCTGTGTTCTGTAAATTCTCGAGGTATATTTAAACCTTAATGTCTATCATTAAAAGTCATGTTTGCCCATTCCGTAAAAGTGTTTGATGCTTCTTCTAAAATATTTTAAAAATTGCGAGATTGATCATTTAATGTATTCGTAGTTTGTTTCACCATTTTGTAAGCCTGAAAAATATCCAATCCTTTTGTTTGTAAATAAAGAGATAGTGGTGTTATTGATGAAAATATTTATCTGTAATTTATGATAACTTATATTTCTGATAACTGTAACAGTCTGTAAAATGGGAAATTTACAAAACTGATTATACTGTAATATTGTTATTTATCACTTTGTCAGTTGTAGTCATCGAGATGTATATACTATATATATATATATCGATGGTTGTAGTCAAAAGATTACGATAAATAAAACAATTATATCAGTGACCATCACGGCTTTAGATATTATTTATATTTAAAGCCGTAGTGACCATACTGATTACTCTAACCAGTAACCAATGTTTTTTTATTAGCTTATAGCTGTCATTATATCAAGATAACAATTTTTATCGTAGATTACATATATACATTTTAGAATCACATTTTTGTCTTTTGATGTAAAATAAACTATGGATAAGATATTTCCACTGATTCAAATTATCATCAAACCGGCCCAAATCTTTCGAACTTTTAACGGCCCACCGGGTTTTGCCTGGTAGCCCGCCGGCTCAATCCGGGCCTGAAGACAAGTGCCATACAAGATCCATGTTTTTCAATTCAATATAATATTTATAAATAACCACAAGACGTGCTAAACAAGTCTTCTATTATACGTTTTACGAGATTCGTCGATAGTATTAGTATAATATAACTATAATATAAACGTCGATGTCATTACTCATTAGTAATTATTTCAATTATTACTATTACTAAAATTACGCGAACGCAATATTACAATAACATAATCTCGGTCGCCCAAACACTGGCCGGCCATACGATTACCACCGGCCGACCAATCACGTCTCAATAATCCTGCGGGTAATTGTTTCTTACCAAGAAAATATTATTATTTTTAAAATTATTTAAAATGTGATTTATTAATAGAACCGTCCAATATTATTTTGTATTTTTATTTTATTATAATATTATATTTTTCATACTTATTAAATAATATTGGATCTTATATCGTATATTGTCGCTCGTTTTAGTTAGTACGTTGGATCTCATTTCGTAGTATCATAACCACATGACGTGTTGTTTCGACATACTAAATTACAAACTTATAACGAAGCTAATTTTTACGTTGCTCCAGTAGCTCCGAAGTGTAATGTTGACAGTAGATACTTATTTGTGAAAGGTGTTAGCAATAATTCAAAAATATCGAATATACACAAAACAAATTATACATGAAATCCATGTTTTTGAAAACGGCTCCAAGTGGTCAAGTTACCCACTTTTACGTTACCTATACGGCTATACATACAACATAAATAAGAACGTTACGAGTTCTGCTGACCATGGTAGAATAAACTTTGTGTATTAATATGTAAGAAGATTGTATTACAATTCGTTAAGAAATCTGTTTAAATATAATTATTATCATATTAAGTCTCACACGCATAAGGAAGCTAAAGTACTCTGCAGAGCCGTGCAAAGGGGGGGGGGCAATTAGGGCAAGTGCCTCAGGGCGGCAAAAGTAGCTATATTTTAAAGGGCGGCAAAAAACTTTCCCATTAATTTATACTCCAAATTCGTCACGGTCACAAAATTTAAAATATCTATTTTAAAATAAAATATTTTATCTATGAAAAAGTGTTGTAAATTATAATTAATGATTATGGACTGGTGTGTCCCTACACTGGCTTGTTGACCTATGGATGGCGGCGAGGGGGGGCAGGTGACTGATCGGGTAATTAACAAGCTATTTTTAACCATTTTTCGGAAAATGTATTGTTATTGAATAATCGACATGATAATAACATAATATAATATTAAATATTAATAATATAATGGTAAATCGTAAATGCACTGTCATGTGGCTATATTTTTATATTATTCAATATTCAGTAGTTCATCAAACGACGAAAAGTGACAATTGTACCTAGTACCTACGTACAACGAAGTCTTTAGAGTTTATTACCATTTTTACATAGTTTATTTACATTGAGTTATTTTATTTTATTCAAGTGGATTTTCATATTATTTTTTAAAATGTCTGATGCAAATAAGCGTAAAAGTTTAAATGGTTTTCAGTACAGAAAAATATCGAAAGCAAAAAAAGAAAGAGAAGAAAATTTAATTAGAAAAACTAGAAAATTAGATACTTATACTTATTTTAAAACAAAGGTAAGTGTACATTTTAATTCTTAGGGAATAGTGTTTGTGGTTTTGGGAGGGCTGAATCTCTTTTGATGCTTTTATATTAGTTTAGAATAATAATAATAATAATAACAATTGTGCAAGGCCACAAATGACTTAAAATATTTACTAGAACAATGTGGTTAATTTTGATTAAAATAAATGTTTGTTTGTTCGTTAATATTTAATTTTAATTGATTTAGCCTAATGAAGTTTATAAGAAGATTGTAACAGATACTCAAGTAGATGGAAAAAAAGAAGAGATTTATAATTATAAAACTAATGATGACATGAATGTGGACGGTAGTAATAATTGTTATACTATAAGTATCAAATAAAAGTTTAGGTATTATTTAGTATTTTTTGATTTTGATATGTACCTACATACTATTTATTTAGAATGAAACCAACAAATTGCTACAAGTTCAAGTCAAAGACCAGATTAACGCGAGGAATATGTCTGTTGTAAATGTTGATGGTAAAAAGGAAGTAATAAAAAAAAACCAACAATACAATAAAATAATTTATATCAAGAATATGGACTTCTATAATTTTATCAAGAGTATAAACAGTTAACACCAAACATAAAAAAATCACTAAAGAAAAAATTAGTCTTAAAATTAATTTTATTTTTTTGCTCTTATAATTTTGTAGTACCCTTTAATTTTAATTTATAATTAATTTTAGAATGAAATCATGTCAAATCAAGTCGAAAGATCAAATTTGTATAAGGATTGTGCCTATAAGTATAGATTTTGATCAAAAAGAAGCTAGTCAGAACCGTAAAATAAAGAATATAGAAACCAACAATGTTGACACACTTGAAACTTGCCAAATACTTTTCAATAATTGTAGACTCAACACCAGATGTTACAAAGATAGACCAATTAACTGTGGCAGAACAATACATTTACAAAGATGGTTTACCTGTAGAGATTTATAGGGTTTCTTCCTTCAGTTGGTCACAAAGCAAAAGAAATGGAATTTGTACTATTGAAAATGTTTAAAAACTTAGACATTGATATGATAAATTGCAGAGGTCAGTCGTTTGATAACGCTAATAATATGTCGGGCATACAAGCAAGGATTAAGCAAATATCAAGTACAGCAGAATTTGTACCATGTTCAGCTCATTCTTTAAATTTAGTCGGCACATTTGCTGCAGAACTAACCAGCATGGAAAATATATTCTTTTTGAGAGCTCAAAAGTTATATACTTTTTTTTCTGCGTCTACCTCGAGATGGAATACTTTATTGAAAGAGTTAGATGAAATTCCTAATGCTCAACTTCTAAAAAACTTATGTCCTACTCGTTGGTCATCACGGCACCCAGTTTGTAAATCAATTAAAAATGGATATGTTGGAATTCTCGCTGCTTTAGAGATGTTATATAATGATTCAAATCAACGAAATGCAGTTAAACATGAAGCCAAATCAATTTACAGTAAAATTAAATCATTAGATTTTGTCTTTCTTTTAGTTGTTTGAACGCCTTTTTTAGATAGATTTGACAAAACTTCTAAAAGTCTTCAGTTAATTAATATTGATTTGTCATGTGTAGTTTCTCTATATGATAACATTAGTATGTTATATTCAAGAGCAAAAAAACAATTTTGAAATATTTTTAAGTGAAGCGATAAAAATAAGTGGCATAAATAAATTTTCTTAAGAGGAAACTAGAACTAAACGCAGAAATATATTTTTTGATGAAGAGCCTAGTGGTGAAGTTATATTTTCTAATACAGACAAAATGGAGAATGAAACTTTTATTCCTATAATGGATGCATTGATTCTTCAACTAAATAAAAGAAAAGAAGCATATACAAAGCTATATGACAAATTCGGATTTTTTTCTGATTTGGAAAATATTGAAGCAAGTGAATTACGTAAAAAAGCACAAAAGCTTGTGTAGTATTATGTTAATGATTTAGAAGGAGAATTTGTTGAAGAAATTGTTCAATTTAAAAAGTACATAATAAATTTTCCCAACGAAACCAAAAACATGCAAGAAATGTTAAAATACCTTGATAATAATCCATCATTAAACACAACTTTTTCTAATATTTAAATTGCTTTAAAATTATTTATTTGTATGCCATGTTCTAATGCGAGTGGAGAAAGATCCTTTTTTGTTTTTGAAGTGAGTCAAAAACTATTTACGGTCATCATTATCAAATGAAAAAAACATCAGGATTATCAATATTATGTATTGGAAATGAAATTGTCAAGAATATCAATTGGACAAGTCTTGTTAAAAAATTCTCAAAACTTAAAGCTAGAAAAAAAACATTTGCATGAAGTTATTTATAAAATCATTATTCACTACTATAGACTATAGTACTATAATAAAAAAATGTTGTTGTTATTCATGTTTATATACATTTATTCTTACTACCTCCTAACCAAATTCATTGTTTATTAATTGAGTTGTTTTACTTGTTCATTTATTAATTATTATAATATAAATAATCTAATGAGAAGTAACCAGGTAATAATAACATTTTGAATAGTTTCGATTTTTGGGAGGCTTTAAGAAAATGTCTAATGCCCCCTCCCCACTTATGACCACCTGAGATCAGGGGCGCCAAATTTAATTGCACTAGGGTGCCACTGATGGTTAGCACGGTACTGGTACTCTGCGAGATCCACAAAATTGATTTATTTTTAATATGAATATAATGTATGAAGATTGTATTACAATTCGTTAAGAGATCTGTTTAAATATAATAATTATCATATTAAAAGCCTCACCAAAAAAATGGTATCTAAAGTACTCTGCGAGATCCACATATTATAGCAATTTATTTTAATTTAAAATTACTACACACCAAAATATCAAATATAAATAAGAACGTTACGAAATCCATTAACCACAGTAGCCAGTAGGTATAGTATAGTAAGATTGTGTTTTATTTTAACAATTCGTTAAGAGATTTGTTTAAATATAATAACTATCATATTCAAAGTCTCACATACACAAGGTAGCTAATGAACTCTTGTGAGATCGACATTATATTAATTGATTTATTTTTAAAATCACTGTACACCAAAATACCAAAATATAAATAAGAACGTTACGAGATCCGTATGAGTATAAATGTATGATAAGCTTAACGTATTACATTCAATTTTATAAGAAGGTTGTGTTAGAATTCGTTAAGAGATCGATTTAAATATAATTATTATATAACAAAATTTAACTATAGTCGGGCTCACGAAAAGTGAGCGCTGGCGGCCGATGGGTGGTGCTCAAATTATGTCTGGGCCAGGGGTTCTCAGATTTTCTAGTATTGTTCTGTATTACCGGGTGACGCTACGGTATACGGTGCGTCTTATGGCATACTTCAAATACTTCGGTGGGAACGTATTTAATGAATTAACCTTTTATGTTAGCAGCTGCCTGCAGCTGCCTTTCGGTAGAGATTGACCTCACATTTTGTATAGCATTATTTATTATTCGTGAGCTCGTCTTGTTGAACGCACGTGGACAGTGAACAGTGAAATTTGTAATAGTGTGTTTTGATTTAAAACGTTTCATTTTATAAACGTATATTTTGTTTTAAATTAATTTTGTTTTTGAATTCTTAAACATTAAAATGTCTTTTAAAATTAATGATACACGTAGTCAAACCAAAAAAGTTATTTTTCATGTATATAATTATTTCAAAGATCTGACTAATTCAAATCAACTGCCGATGCTTGTGGTGTGTCTCTTATGACCGTAAGATGAGTTTGTATAGAAGGATCTTCAACCAACAATAATCCGGATTCGCCACAACCAGGCCCATCATTTACTTCACCTCGAAAAACGTATAAACGTAAAAAGTATGCAACAGAACTGGACGATTTCAATAATGAGATAGTACGAAGAATCGTGCATGAATTTTACGAAAGAGGTGAATATCCTACATCAAAAAAAATTTTAAATGCTGCTCAACAAAAATTTAATTATAACGGTAGTCTCGCTTCAATGAAAAGATTGTTGATAAAATTAAAATTTTCGTACAAAAAAAGCAACGACGGACGAAAATTTTTAATGGAGCGGAACGGTATTGTTGCTTTACGGTGTAAATTTTTGCGTACTGTGTGTACACTTCGTAAAAATAACGATCCCCGTCCAGTCGTATATTTGGATGAGACTTGGGTGAATCAAAACCACTCTAGAAGTCATATATGGCAAAATGAGGAAAACACTGAAGGTTCTAAGGTACCTACCGGTAAGGGTGGTCGGCTCATTGTTTGTCATGCAGGTTCAAAATCACATGGATTTATAGAAGGGGCAAAAATGATTTTTCGGAGCAAATCAGGCAATATAGGAGATTACCATAGTCAAATGAATGCGGAAGTTTTTAGATCGTGGTTTATAGAAATGTTGCAGTCTCTTGAAGAAGTGTGTGTAATCGTGATGGATAATGCTGCATACCACTCGGTGTTAGTAGACAATTTTCCAAAAAGCAATGCCCGAAAATCCGATATTCAAGAATGGTTGACGAAAAAAAATATTAACTTTTCCAGTCTTGAAACTGTAGCTGAACTTCGTGAACGAGTAAAATTATTATTACCGACTCAGAAAAAATACGAGCTGGATGAATTGGCTCTTAAAATGGGACACGAAGTTGTACGGTTGCCACCCTACCATTGCCAATACAATCCCATAGAAATGATTTGGGCACAAGTTAAGCGCCAGGTGGCAACCAAAAATACAACATTTAAGATAGCTGATGTAGAAAAACTAATGCACGAAGCCATCGATTCAGTGACAAAAGAAGATTGGATTAACTGCGTTCGTCATACTGAGAAAATACAAGAAGAAGATTACAAAAAAGAAATTCACAGAAAAGTTATTTTAGAACCCATTATTCTAACAATTCTACCCGGTGAAAGCAGTACTGATGAAGATGATGATGATGAAGATGAACTTTAGCTGTAAAATGTATGTAGGTACTTAATTTTTTTTTACGTTTATAAATTGTAGTTACATTATTTTATAACAATTATATAATGTTTAATATTAGATATAATTTTGTAAGATACATATTTAAATAGTAACTGTAATTTATTTTTCTTAATCGTTAACATTTGTAAAAATATAACGAATTTTAATATGTATGTTGAATGATGATATAATAAAATACGTATATCAAATATTTAAAAAAACGCGCCAAATTGTTTTGGTTATCACTGATGTAAAACGGCCGTTGGAGATCGCTGTATTCAGCGCTCACTTTTCGTGAGTCCGACTGTAGTACGTATTACTCTAGATCCACAGCCGCAGACCCCAGCAGTACCCTAAGTAGATACCTGCCCACCATCTAAAACATCTTCTATGGCAGATGTCATAGATAAATTAAGTGATCGACGACATTTTTGATATTCATCTCTTCTACCTTAGGTAGTTTTAAGTATACAGATGCATGTGTTTATTGAATAAAAAATATATTTTAACATTATGTAGGTCTGCCCGACTGCGGGGGTATCTTACAACTGGCTGGGTAGAAATGAACAGGAAGTGATATGTATTATAATATTAGTGTATATTATACGGCCGATTTGAGTATTTCGAGGGTATGATGTCATGATGAAAATCTAGACTGTATTATATTATTGTAAGTATGTACTTCATATCATAAACTACCGTATTTTGGGGATACTTTGCAACATATATGGTAACATTGCACCAAAAAAAAAAAGTAACTTTACAAAATATCTCGTTAAATGTCTTTTGAAATGGTTCTAACTTCAATAATATGTCGATTTCCCTCCAAAACGTGTGCTCTTGATAACAGCTTATCACAAATACACAAAAACAACGCCCGGGGAAATTGTGCCTGTTCGTCAACTCAAATTTCAATTTCACAGGTAAATTTTTTTTTATTCTATCAGAAATATTATAAGCATTAGAAAATGTATGATATTAAGTCCAATTCAACTTTTTTTCATAGCTATAAAAACTTTTGTAAAAAAAAATCGAAATTGTCTAATTTCTGCTCAACTTTGCATCACAATACGATTGGTGCGAAGTAACACAATTATAATGTAATATACAGAACAATAATAGATATTTGTTTTTTAAGATGCCCAAGGTACACAAAAGAGCAGTTGGCTCACGACATTACCATGATTATACAGAGGAGACACTAAATAAATGTCTCAGTGATATTAAAAATAAGGTAATGATACAAAGAAATGCAGCAAAAGCATATAATATTCCTCGTCGCACAATAAATTATAAATTTAAAGAAACACATACCAAATCAATTGGCCGACTAGATACGTTTAGTGAAGCAGAGGAAAAAAAGTTTTGTAGATCACATTATAAAAATGAGTGAGTTTGGGTTTCCAGTGAACAAAACGGATTTACGACAGATACTAAAATCTTACTTTGATAGAATAGGAAGGAAAATTAAAGTGTTCAAAAAAAATTTACCTGGGCTAACATGGGTTTCACCTTTTTTAAAAAGAAATCCGACTTTAAGTGTACGTCTAGCTACAAATATAAAGAGGTCTAGAGCTGCTGTAAATAAAGAAACGACTGGAAAGATGTTATTATGAAAATAGAAAATAAATACTCCAAAATTAATCAGAAGGGGCTATTTTAAGGTGAAAGAGTTGGAAACTTATTCTGAATAAGCCATGGTTGGCAGTTGTATTTTTTGTTTAATTATTTAATTATTTTTGTAATTTAAAAGAATATTTAAATTAATGTATATATTTAAAAAATGATAGGTAAATGGATGTCGCTCTGCTGTACAGTAGGTTACAAATGGGTCACTGTAATGGATGGTGTTAAATTTGAATTCAATGATATGATATCATTGTATAAGAAAAATGATTCTGAGCGAAAACGGTCAGTCAGCCTATGATATTACAAAGTATATTTCATATTATTGTAAATAAAGTTATTTATATATAACCTATTTATGAGGAACCTTGTTTTAAATTTTCAATCCTTAGCTATAAAAGTTGAACATTTTATAAATTTTTAACTACAAAATAATTATTAAATTATAAATTTTATAAATTTTGTCGAAATTTGAATTTTAAATGCTTATAAAAAAAATTGTGCTTATGTATTTTTAATATTTTTTAACTACTATTGTAACAATATATCAGGAGCCTTGCATTAGATTTTCACGCTTTTTTACCCAACAAATAAAATTTTATTGATATTTATAGAAAAAAAAACTAAAAAAATTGGAAACTGTCAATGTCCGCAAACAGCTCAAAACAAATCAAAATATTTTCAAAATTTTATAGTGTATAGAAAAAGCTTATATAAACATTCAGTGAAATTTAAAAGTATCTACAGTCATACTTTTTTAATTAGAACAAAATAAGAAAATCGTTACATGAGGAATTGAGGAAATATCAAATGTTGTAAAAATATAAATTTCAAACGCTCATAAAAATTTAATTTGATTTTCTTATAAGTATTTTTTTTTTTTTTGATAAAGGTAGAAAAACTTATGGATAATCTTGTATTATATTTTCAAACCTTAGATTTAAAGAGAAAAATTTTTATGAATTATCAACTCAAAATATTTTGCTAATTTTCGTGATTTTTCCGTATTTTGTCAAGATTTGAACTTTAAATGCTTATAAATAAAAACTGTGACTAAGGATTTTTAATATTTTTTAAATATAATATAACATAGTAGGAGCCTTGTATTAAATTTTTAAGCTTTTTTACCCGAAAAATAAAGTTTTATTGACATCCATAGAAAAAAATACTAATAAAATTGGAAACTGTAAATGTTTTGAAAATTTTATCGTGAATAGAAAATGCAAATTTAAACAATCAGTGAAAATTTCATGTATATATGTTCATTTGTTTTAGAGTTTTTTTTTTATATTTTTACAAGAAATATACAATTTATACAATTAAGCACAATAAGTATATGTGAGATTTGGGAAACAAAGCCTTAAGAGGTTACGTGAGTAAGAAGCCACCCATCGGTAGTACTTAGCTTGTTTATTATGTGATTACTTAGAACTTATTAGGATTGAATTAGATGATCCCTATACTATTTCCTTTTCAGCCTGCGACGGGGATTTCTAGGAAGAGACGGGATATGTAAGCCTTTTATTAGATCATTTACATGGTTTTCTAATTTATCATAGAATCGTTTATTGAAAATAGCAGCTTCTTCCTCTACTGTTTTTATACCTAGGTCTTTATGTAGAGTCATGTTAGAGACGAAGGGTGGGGCATTTGTGATTTTGCGAAGAGTAATATTTTGGAAGGCCTGAATTTTATTTAGATTTGATTTTTTTGTCGATCCCCATAATTGAATTCCATACGTCTATATGTGATCAGAAGTGATTTGTATATTTGAAGTTTTGTTTTTAAAGATGACAATTTATTTTTGGAAAGTAATAATTTTAGAGAACGGGAGAGGTCATTAAGTACTAATCTTTTTTTTTCTAATATGATTTTGTTATGTTAGTCTTTTATCGAGGTTTAGTCCTAAATATTTAACGTCAAGAGCAGGGATAGGTAAGTTATTTACAGTTACGTTAGGGCAATGTCCGTGTCTTAGGGTGAAAGTTGTGTGAATGGATTTGTTGTTGTTTAATTTAATTTTCCATTTGGCATACTATTCTGAGAGTAGATTTAGGTGTGATTGTAAATTTCTAGAAGCAATTAGTGGATCATTATGTACTGACAATATGACTTTATCGTCAGCATAATCAGCAACAATGGTATTTTGTGAGGAAGGTTGATCGGCAGCATAAATATTAAATAAGATAGGAGAAAGTACACCTCCTTGGGGTACTCCTGCACTAATTGTGGCTATATTTGAGGTGGCGGAACCTTGACGTATTTGAAAATGTCGGTCTGTAAGATATGACCCCATTAGTAGAAATATTGTAGGAGGAAGAAATTTACGAAGTTTGAACAGAAGACCTTCATACCAAACTTTGTGAAATGCCTGGGAGATGTTTAAAAATGCACAAGTACAGTAGCATTTGTTTTCAAGGGAGGTAGAGATTGCATCAGTTACTCTATGGACCTGGTGTACTGTGCTGGCTCTAAAACCACATTGTAGGGACGGGAGTACATTTTTTGCTACTATGTGCGGATAAATACGTTTGAGAATGAGTCTTTTGTAAATTTTTGAGAAGTATGGTAATAGACTTATAGGTCTATAGGATGTTGGGAGGTCAGGAGGTTTATCCGGCTTAGCAAACATAATTATTTGTGAAAACTTCCAAAGAGTAGTCTAGACGGCCAGTAGACAGGGAATAAAGTCTAGGGGGTTCAACTCGTGCAAACACAGTGGCGGACACATTGAGTATAACAGATGAGTGATCAGAGTTAAGATCTAATATGTTATTAGTTAGGCAGTGTAAATTACTAGGAATTTTAGAGACAAATATATCAAAAATATCCGGCTTTTTTGCTGGGGAAGAAGGCCAATAGGTAGGGCCGGTAGGTTAGGTAGCCCGGTGGTGCCTCTATATTGAAATTATTTGTGTTGACAAAATTATATAAGACAATTCCACGAGGGTTATTTGTGCGACAACCCCAAGCACTATGTTTAGCATTAAAGTTGCCACCTATGATAAAATATTTTTTGATTGTACTGAAGTAATCTGTGAACGTAGCATTTAAAATATTGTGGCGCGGAGGAGAAGAAGAAGCACCTACAGTAATGGGTATGTTATTTAGCTTAACTATTATTGTACACGATTGAATATGATTGTTTGCGCCGGAAACGACAACGATTATAGGTCGTGTGCCCGGTCACTAAAATGCTTCGTGCACTGTACCACTACTACACACCAACCAACCTGTGTAATTGTGTGTATATATTATGATGTTTAGCGACTCTAAGGAGTGGACGGGTTCGCCGCACAGACCAGAGAGTGCTGTGTGTGGTTGGTGTGTGTGTGTGTGTGTGTACTTATACTAAATAATAAAATGGTAACACGTTTAATAATAATATAAATGTTGCTGTATAATATATGACGTCAATAATAATAATTTTTATAAAATTTATAATAATTACAGCAACGCAAGGAATAATAAAAATAGTAGGCAAGCTATTAGGCTGCTGATAAAAGTATAATAATAAATAATAGGCAAGCTATTAGAGCTGCATAAAAGTATAATAATAAATAATAGCAAGCTATTAGAGCTGATAAAATATAATAATAAATAATTAACAATAAAAATATGCCTTTAAACTCACAGTTCGACGGTGCACTAATGGCGTCTATATAATAATATTCAACAATGTGACTTTCACACATGCACACACAATAATAACATTAATAGCAAAGGCTTTACAATAATAATAATATCAATCATGCGAATTTCTGACACAACTAACAAAAAATACAAATTCGCGACGCATCCGTGTGCCGCGAGAACGAGGAACAAAACGTACTGATAAAAACATAAATTATGGACATGAGTGAGACGAGTATAAAATAATAATATTATATAATTCACATTCAACAATAATAATTAACTTTGATAAACTGTGCGTGTTTGTAAGTGTGTGTGTGTGTGGTGTGTGTGGTGTGTCGTGCCCGCGAAGCCCTACGACCGACCTATCTAAACCGAGCGAGTATCGGGCAGCGGGCGCAAACATTCTCCCCCTTTGAAAATTATGATTTTCAAAATTCTGATCTTTCTCTTCTACCGGTAAACGGCATAATTTGACGACTGGTCGTTTCAGTTCATTACATTTGATGTCTTCAATGTAACTACTCGACAATACCATCACTTCCTGGATGAGTCTTTAAGATTTTTCCTAATCTCCATTTTCCTGGCGGCGCACATTCTTCTTTGATGATAACAATATCTCCAATTTTTACTTGTTCAGTTTGAGCTAACCAACGGCCTCGAACTTGAAGTTGTGGTAAATATTCCTTTGACCACCTTTTTCAGAATGTCTGCATCAAGGCCTGCACATATCTCCATTTTCGTAATGTGCTGATATTTTCATTTGATAAATCAGCCTCTGGGACAAGAAACAACGGTCCACCAATTAAAAAATGCGCTGGTGTTATGGGTTCTAGGTCTAGTGGATGAGAACTTAACGGGGTCAATGGACGAGAGTTCAAAACATGCCTCAATTTGACAAAGTAAGGTCCCTAGCTCTTCTAGCGTAAGCTTAGCATCCTTAACTACTCTAGTCAGATGGTGTTTTGCGCTTTTCACGGCACTTTCCCATATTCCACCAAAATGTGGAGCTCCTGGAGGGTTAAAATGCCAATCTATTCCTTCCTTTGCTATAGTTGCATTTACGCCTTGCAGATAGGTTGCTAATTCTCGTTGAACACCTACGAAATTTGTAGCGTTGTCACTAAAAATTTTTGAACATTTACCTCTTCGTGCCATAAACCGTCGCAGCGCGGCAAAAAAGGCATTGCTTGTCAGCCCCACTACTGGCTCCAGATGTATAGCTCTAGTAGCTAGACACACAAAAACTGCAATCCATGTCTTTATGCTTGTGACACGGCGTATACCACTTCGAACATCTAAGGGCCCCGCAAAATCAACCCCTGTTGTCGCAAATGGTCTGGCAGGCCGTACTCTGGCACTTGGCAAGGTAGCCATGATCGGGCTTTCAAACTTAGGCTTGGCTCGAATACAGGTAACGCAACGTGATGTTGTTGAACGAGCTATTATTCTACCCTTTAGAGGCCAAAACCGAATCCTTACTTCTGATAACAACAATTGAGGACCTCCATGTAACAGCACTTCATGATAGTATATAAAAATTAGCCGCGTGACCTTATGCCCAAGTGGTAAAACTATAGGGTGTTTTTGTTCATTTGAAAGTGTTGAATGATGTAGTCTTCCTCCAACCACAATTAGATCGTCCGTACTGATAAATGGAGATAGCCCTCGTATCTTACTGTTTTTTGGCAGTTCCTTGCCAATACTTAGTGCCTTAAACTCCGCTATAAATTCATCTTTCTGAGCACATCTTATCAACCATCGCTCTGCCTTTTTGAGATCTGATGCTGTTAGATACTTGACCTGCTTTGTCATACATTTCTTAAGTCTTAAGAACTCAATAAATTTCAAAATCCAAGCTGTTGCGCGAGTTAACTTCTCCCATTCTGAATGCGTATCTAGCAATACATTTCTATGCTGTACTACAACCAGACTCAATTGCATAGTTCTAAGCTCTGGCAGTGCTTCTTCTGGTATCTGTTCAAGATCATCTTCCTTGCTCCACGATAATGTATCTTTTGATAGCCAATGTGGCCCAAACCACCAACCATTTGCCTCTTGCAACTCTTGCGCTGTTATTCCTCTAGAAAGGACGTCGGCTGGATTTTCATTTGTTGGTATATAATGCCACTGTTTATATCTTGTTAGTTCTAGCGTTTGACTAACACGGTTAGCTACAAACGTCTTTAATCGTGATGAATGGCTGTTGAGCCACCCCAAAACTATCATTGAATCCGTCCACAAATGAATAGTTTCACACTTAATGCTCCAAGAGTCTGCTACTTTAGCTGCTAACTGAGCTAATAGAAGTGCTCCGCTTAGCTCTAGTCTTGGTATTGTTGTTGACTTGAGTGGTGCTACTCTGGTTTTTGAACAAACCAACCGTGACTGCCATGTGCCTTGATGATCTAAACTCCGTATGTATATGCAAGCTCCGTAGGCTTCTATTGACGCATCACAAAAACCATGCACTTCAAATTGGTCACCAGCTTGGAACTTGCACTTACGATGAATACAAAGCTCCTTAAGTAACTCCAGTCCAGAGTAGTACTTTCTCCACTTTTCTTCGATATCTGCTTGTAGAGGTGTATCCCAGTCAATCTTTTGTTGCCAAAGATGTTGAAGAAAAATCTTGCCTTTGATGAGCACTGGGCCCAAGAATCCTAATGGATCGAAAACTCTGTTTAGCTCTGAAAGCAACTTTCTCTTAGTCAGTGTTACTCTATCTAAAGGAATCGAAATATTAAACTTGAACTGATCAAGTGCTGGTTGCCAGCATAACCCTAATGACTTAACAGTATCCTCATCCCCTAGATTTAATGCGAAAAAGGGATCTTTTTGCTTCCCACTTATGTTTTCAATGATCAAATACGAATTCGAACACCACTTTCTTAGTGGTAGTTTTGCAGATTGCAAAATGCCAGTTATCTGCCCTTGTAACTGCATACACTCTTCTACCGTATCGCAACCTGTCATAAGATCATCCATGTAAAAGTCTCTGTTTATTACTTCTGCCACCTTTGGATTCTCCTTTTGTATTTCTTCAGCGAGTGTAACTAAACATTGTGTGGCCATAAATGATGCGGGAGTCGTCCCATATGTAATTGTCAACAGATTGTAGGTTCGGAGCATTTCACTTGGATTTGCACGCCAAAGTATCCTTTGTAAGTGACAATCTTCTGGTGTCACCATTATCTGCCGAAACATTTTCTCAATATCGGCCGTAATTACATACTGATGTTTCCGAAACCTAACTAGAATTGAAAAAATATCTTCTTGGACTGTTGGCCCACGCATGAGTACATAATTTAGTGCCAATCCAGATGTAGTTCTTGCTGAACCATCAAAACCTACCCTTGTTTTTGTCGTTAGACTTGAAGACTTCAGCACCGGATGATGTGGTAAATAATATGCCTTTTTCAGCAATTCTTCTTCGATCGTTACTTCCTGCATATGCCCCATATCCAAGTACTCCTTCATGAATTTTACATACTCCACTCGTAACTGTTCATCTCGTTGGAGTCTCCTTCAATATTAATGAACCTTGAAGTTGCCATCGCTAAACTGTCTCCTAAATTTTGAATCTCTGGCTTAGTTGGTAAACGCAGAACAAAGCGACCATCTTCACTTCGCCTAACTGATTTCTGGAAATGTCGTAGAGTTTCTTCTTCTTCTTCGCATCTTTGATTAGCCTTTGATCCTTTTCCATATTGTTCCTCATCTGCAAGTACTGGCTTCCAATCGTTTTCCATAGTTTCTCCAAGGGAATTAATACCTAGAAGACAAGTAACTTCGAGTCCGCCTGTGACAATCCAACCGAGTTTCGTGTCTTGTAAACTGAGGTTTCCTATTCCCAACGACACGCGCTCTGCCTCCAGTAACTCATAAAATATTCCGGCTCCAATTAATAGATCGACTGACCCAGCCTTGTCGAACTTGGGATCTGCCAATTTGCATCTTAGTTCTGAAGGAATGTTCCAATTCTTTGCTGATGCATTACATGCAGGGAGTTCACTCACCACAGTTGGTAACACAAAACATGACAAAATTATTTTATAGTTTGTGATCTTAGAATTCACGCGTATTTCTACCTTGGCTACTGACTGAACTTGACTAGCTCCTACTCCCTGAATTGGTAATCTCGTTTTCTGAGTGTTGAGTTGGAGGACATTTAACAAATTTCTCGAAATAAAATTCACCATAGACCCACTATCTAATACCGCTCTAGCATCACGATTAAAGCCACGACTATCAGTCACTTGCACTATGGCAGTCGACAGAAAAACATGCGTGTCTGTTGGCTTTGCTGCAAGACACGAATGCACTGACTGTGGCTTATCTGGTGGAGTAGAAGAAGTTCGTGGATCTTCCTCTTCATTAGGATACTGCCTTGATGCAACACCTTTACTGAATCTTTCATAATGCAACAATGTATTGTGCTTGTTCTTGCAGCGCTGACAAACGGACTTCGATTGACAAGCCGGAACCATATGGTAAGGGCTCAGACAATTAAAACACATACGAGCATTTCTTACAATATTGAACCGGTCGCCTTGTGGAAGTTCCTTAAACCTCTCACAGTGATATAGTTTATGCATTAGATTACAGCAAGGACACTTATCAGACTTGACTTCTGTTGCTGCTAATGCAAGCCTTTTTCCGGTATGCGAATTCGTCCACTTTTTCTTCGTTCCGGTATTGCTATTGTCCCATGTTTCCGAATTCTCAAAGGCTATACAACGACTAGCCAGGAATTCTTCTAATTCCTTATACCTTGGTAGTTCGTTATTTGTCCGCCGTATTTGCCATTCATGGCATGTTCCATGGTCAACCTTTCTTAACAAAACTGTCACTAACCATGCGTCCCACATTTCTACTGGCTGTCCTAGTGCTTCGAGTGCTGCAACATGTGCAACAATATTAGAGTGCAGCGCCTGCAGATCGTTGGCAACAGCGGATTCTACTTGTGGAAAATCCAGTATGGCACGAATGTGCGATTGTATTACCATACTCCTATTTTCGAATCTCTGCTGCAGCCTTTTTATTGCTACATTATAGTTGTTCTCGGTCATTGGAATTGCCTTAATAATATCCAATGCTGCTCCAGAAAGTGAAGATCTTAAATACGAAAATTTTTGAGCTGGTGGATAAGCATCCTCGTTGTGCACCATGCTCTTGAAGCAATCAAAATATGATTCCCACTCCTGAATGTTACCATCAAATTTTGGTAGGCTCAATGGAGCTAAACGAGCTCTATGCAAGGGCATGGAATTCATGGAATTATTTTGAATAGATGAGTTCTGACTTTTTTCTGCGTTGATTAATTCTTGCATTTCCGATCTAATTGCAAAGTAATCATTCTCAAACTCTGCCCTATCCCTATCAATTTCCTCAGCGTTATCAATATCAATAAGCTCAATCTGAGACTGAACGTCATCAAATTTCCGGTTCACTTCAGGTAATTGTTCTTGTCTAAATTCTAATAATGTTATCGCGTCCACTGCCGGTCTAAAGTTCTGAACGAACGTGCGAATACGTGTTAGAGATGCCTTTACCACTCCCCTTTTCTTTCGCAAACCACTTAAGACCTTCCTGTCATTTTCATCGAGAGCCATATTGTACTATATACTTCAAAACCAAAAGTCTAGAATATAAGAATATATGCAAAGCAAACAAATGACAACAATAATAACAGTCTTTATCAATCGATAACCTTTCAGATTGATAAGAGCTAACTTCTAAAATTGCCAATCTAGGTATTAAATGAAAAAATTATCATTTAAATATAACCACAAAAATAATTAATTCAACGACTATACAATTCTGCGAATCAACGATAATACAGATAGCAGGTATAAAATATATTATAAATAATTAAAAATCACGTCGAGGTCACCAAATATGTTTGCGCCGGGAACGACAACGATTATAGGTCGTGTGCCCGGTCACTAAAATGCTTCGTGCACTGTACCACTACTACACACCAACCGACCTGTGTAATTGTGTGTATATATTATGATGTTTAGCGACTCTAAGGAAGTGGACGGGTTCGCCGAGCAAGACCAGAGAGTGCTTGTGTGTGGTGGGTGTTGTGTGTGTGTATTTGTGTGTGTGTGTGTACTTATACTAAATAATAAAATGGTAACACGTTTAATATAATAATAAATGTTGCTGTATAATATATGACGTCAATAATAATAATTTTATAAAATTTATAATAATTACAGCAACGCAAGGATATAATAATAAATAGTAGGCAAGCTATTAGAGCTGCATAAAAGTATAATAATAAATAATAGCAAGCTATTAGAGCTGCATAAAAGTATAATAATAAATAATAGGCAAGCTATTAGAGCTGCATAAAATTAATAATAATAATTAACAATACAAAATATGCCTTTAAACTCACAGTTCGACGGTGCACTAATGGCGTCTATATAATAATATTAACAATGTGACTTTCACACATGCACCACAATAATAACATTAATAGCAAAGGCTTTACAATAATAATAATATCAATCATGCGAATTTCTGACACAACTAACAAAAATACAAATTCGCGACGCATCCGTGTGCCGCGAGAACGAGGAAAAAAAACGTACTGATAAAACATAAATTATGGACATGAGACGAGTATAAAAATAATAATTATATAATTCACAATTCAACAATAATAATTAACTTTGATAAACTGTGCGTGTTTGTAAGTGTGTGTGTGTGTGGTGTGTGTGGTGTGTCGTGCCCGCGAAGCCCTACGACCGACCTATCTAAATCGAGCGAGTATCGGCAGCGGCGCAAACAATGATCGAAACAGTAATTGGTTTGAGGTTGGAAGCGTATTGAATTTTTAATAAATATTGCAACACCACCATGTGCCATATTATCAGGGTGATTGGCTTTAATTAGTTGGTATCTAGGTTTGAAGATATGTGTATATTTAGTGAAGTGTGTTTCTGTGATAAGGGCGATGTCAATACGTTTATCATATGATACATTTTGTAAAATATTTACATGGTTTTTAAGACCATTAGCATTAAATTGTAAAATTACCCAGATAGCATTTTCGTAATGATAATATTTTATTAATATCATATCTTCATTAAAAAAATAATATCATTAAATAAATATTAAAATAAAATTAAGTAATTATCTGGTAAAATAATATTATGAGAATACTAATAATATGATATCATTAATGAAATAATATTCTGGATATATTATCATTATGTTATTAAATATGAATTGTTTAAATTATATTTTGAATATATTAATAATAAGACATTACTAATAAAATAATTAACAAATAATCTGGATATATTATCATTATGTTATTAAATATGAATTATTAAATTATATTTTGAATATATTAATAATAAGACATCATTAATGAAATGATATTCTTAATAATATTATCATTATGTTATTTAAATCAGTACAACAGCGTGCGACTTGTTCATGATCGCCTAGGAAGTTGGAGCCGGTCTTTTATACATAGATAAGAGGCCTATTTACAGTTCCGGCTTAGCTCCAGTAGTACAGTACCTACTTCAGTATCTGGCCAGTGACATCAGAATGGTGTTCAGAATTTCAGACACACTAGTGCATATTATCTGTGGGATTTTTTTACGATAGTTCAGTTTTTAAGTGAGTTATGAGCATTTTTAATTTACATTATATTATATAATATGTATAACCGTACCTAACTAATTACCTACTGAATAGATTAATACATAATAAATTGGAAGAAATCAGAAAAATTGTGCAGATGATCCTTTTGCAAAAATCATCGAAATCGTACTGTTAGATATTAAGTTATTAAAGGAAAAGTGCAAACTTTTTAATGAGAAATAATAAAATCTGGAATCACAGCATCTCGCGTTGTTGTACTGACCGGTTCCCCACTCCAATTCGTGTACGCGACGCATTTCATTATTGCTATTTCACATTTTCACGAGTTCACTTATTTATTATTTGTGATATTTTATTTAATGTAATATATTAAATATTTATATATTTTTTTAAATAAAAATAACGTCCTTCCTCAGAAATATTTATGAACAATTACAGATCTCTTTTTTTTTTTACTTCGCTGTTTTTCACACGGAGTTTGACGAAGTGTTTTTGTTGTGATCATAATATGCATAGTACGTACATAGTACATAATATATTGTACAGCACGGTATAAAAGATATTTTAATAAGTTGATATCATGTTAATATCATACAAACTGCACAATATTGTTGGGTGCATAGTCTTGTATTTTGTAATAATGCATTACAATGTAATTTATTATTTAATGTCATTTGGTATACACTATGATAATATCGTTATCGATAATGCTATTTTAAGAACGTATTTTTCGTTTCCAGATCGTCAATATTATGTCTGTTGTGCGAAACTATTCGCCTAACAGTGTGACAGACAATTATTACTAGTGAGTAAGTTGTATTGGGCACAATAACGATTAAATAATAACTTATGTAATATTATACCATTTTTACCTAGGTAACGGTAAATATATATTTAATCGTGGTATTGAGTGTCTGCAAGCGTGTCCCCGGTCCCCCTGTAGCCATGCCCTATAATTTACATTTTATATTGTTACCCGTGGGCTTTGTATCCGTGTCTGTCTTTTTTTTTTTTTATAGAATAAAGTTTTTTCGTGTAGGTTGACTAAAGATAATTATATTTTAAGTTATCCACCCTGCCGAATGCCAAGCACCGTATGCGTCTCATTGGCCCTCACTCTTTCGAATGTCAACGATCGTGACTTGTAACTTTATAAGCGTCTATTCTCTTTACCATCTGGCATCTTTACTTTTGTTTTGTGTATTGTGTAATAGTGTAATTATTCCTACTTTTATTGTGTTTCCGTATTTGATATTTGGACAATTAAACAGCAGGTAAGATAATTCATATATAGATACGTATAATTTTACTTAACATATTATAATGTGGTAATTTCAAGTAAACTAACGTATTTATTTTAATAGTTTGTTAAGTGATTTGCGATTTAAGCGACTTGGTTTGTAAAATAATATACACATTTAAGAATATTGATGAGTGATGACTGTCTACAATACACGACAATAATTGTTCTAAATGTTCTTAATGTTTTTCTTATGAAAACATTCTTGTCAGGTATTAAATAATATGTAAATAACATTAAAATAAGGCTTGAATAACAGTTGCCAAATTTAACTAAATAAGTAAAACTTAATTTAGAGAAATGTATGAAGGATTATCATAATTTATATTAATATAGATTTGTAAATTTAACTAATCCGAACATATTATTTATTATCAATTTTTATATAATATTTCTAATTCAATGAGTAGTTTTCATACCTTTTCAAAACGATAGATATTAAACATAAAATGAATAATTAGTATTATTTACGTTTAAAATTTGATGCTGCAACACTACCAAAGTGTTTTTATATATTGTTAAAATAACAACAGAATATTAATAGTATCACATTAATTAATAATTAAGAGACCGTGTTATGGAAGTAAAACTAAAAGATAATATTTTTGCCCCAAGTTGGTCTATTTGACGGTATATGATAATATAATGAGGTAGTTTAAATATTTTATATACCTAATAAATGTGCAGCAGTGTTCTCTGTCATTGCTATATTATGTAAGTATACAAATATTCAACAGTAATTTAAGCGTTTCTAAATTTTTTGAACCCTCGTATAGTCGTATCTGTCTTAATTCTAATCTAGGTAAGCTACTATATATAGAAGATAATGTACAACACAAAATGGTCCATCTGTCAGCTGATATTTACTTATTTTAACCTATGCCTGTTAATTATTGTTTCAAATCATATGATATCATATCATTATAACAATGTTAAACAATGTTAGGTAATTTTATTATGATTTAATTTATTTTTCTGTGGGTACCATGGTACAATTATTCTTGTTTTCATATTGAATTGACACATACTATATACCTGTATTACATTTTTGGATAATGTAGTACCTATTGAATACTAGAAGGTAATATTATATATAGTCATATAGGTAGACATTTTACTTATTAACACTAAATGATATGTAGATAGCATAAGTATTGAATAAGAATTTCACCTAGGTAAGATTTGTATCTTAATACACTGTATATGCCTGACTTTGTATTTTGTAGGTACCTACTATTGTATAAGTAGCTATAATGTCCTATCAAAAGAAGTCGAACCTAAGTATGCGTTCTAAGAGAAGAAGAGTAAATGAAGAACTTAATAACATCTTTACCTATATTAGCTCCTAAAATTGACAGAAATGTTACAGATCATTCAACAGAAATCATCATTATTCCAGAAACAAATTGGATTACTAACGTTACATCAGTGGACCATGATTTTGCTGCGCCTTCCCAGAGTAGTATTAATAAATCTCTAAATAAATCAGTTGATCACAATTTAGTGACCGAATCGGGTGATGCACTATCAGATGTTAGTGTTATTGAGTCTTCATCAGATGAAGATGATCGTTCTACTTCATATAAGTATAGTAAAACATCAATTTTTATATCATTAGTTGCTGAATGGGCTGTTAACTTTAAAATATCTCAACATGATCTTATGGCTTATTAGTTATTTTGAGGCAACACACTTGTTTTGAACATTTGCCTAAAGATTCAAGAACAGTCTTACAGACTAAACCAATCAGTACCTTAAATATTCACTTTGTAGAACCTGGAAACTATTATCATTTTGGCCTAGCTAATGCTATCAAAGAAAATATTCCATTACATTTCAAAAATAATGCTTCAGTGATCCATATTGTAGCAGGTATAGATGGTTTGCCTCTATTTAAATCAACTGCTGAAGAATTTTGGCCAATACTTGCCTATATACAGCCAAATAGAAGTAACGTGTTTCCAGTAGGGATTTACTGTGGAAATAGAAAACTCTTGGACAGCAATACATTACTGAAGTACTTTATAGAAGAAATAAATTTACTAGACAATAATGACGTTGAAATTAATGGAAAAAACTTTAAAGTTATGTTGGATGTGTTATGCTGTGACGCTCCGGCTAAATCATTCATATTAAAAACTAAAGGACATGCTGGATTCTCTTCATGTTCAAGATGTGAGCATGAAGGAGAACACTAATTGAATAGAATGTGTTTTCCATATACAACTCCAGATAACCAACCATCCAAGAGAACTCATCAGAATTATATTTCTCAGTTTGATGAGGAATATCATACTGGAAATACTTCTATATTAACTACAGTACCATATTTTACACTGTCACTGATTTTTCATTGGATTATCAACATTTAGTATGCCTTGGTGTGGTTAGAAAAATTATGTATTTATGGATTAAAAGCCCAGTGCCTATACGTTATCCATCTTGGAAAATAGAACAAATATCGACATTATTGATAGGTCTAAGAGTCAGTATACCTTGCGAAATCAATAGAAAACCAAGAAGTTTGGCTCATATAAAAAACTGGAAAACTACTGAATTTCGTACATTTTTATTGTATTTGGGTTCTTCTGCTATCAAATCTGTTGTATTAAAGGAACACTGGAAACACTTTTTTGATTTAAGTTTAGCAATGACAATGTTATTGAGCCCTGACTATGCACAATATACTAATATTGCTAGGAAGCTGTTGGATAATTTTGTTAAAACCTTCAAAATTTTGTATGGTCGGTATCTTATATCGCACAACGTTCATGGATTAACCCATATCTGTGATGATTATAGTATGTTCATTTTAATAAGCGATTCAGGCGGCCAACTTCTGCGCATAGGCGTGGCCTCGTAGATCTCGTTTGTCTTGATAATCGCCGCCGACGGGAGCGACGCATCAGTCTAGTGTTAATTGCATACGTGTATACATAATTTAAAATGTATGGCAATGACTCCGGTGCGGTGTGTTATCAGTTATCACATATTTGGTTCGCACGTCGACCTACCGCGTTATGTATTAAAATATTATACGAAAGAAAAACTATTAAAACTTCCAAATATCTTACAACATTTTATTAATATTAATTAATTAGTTTATATTAACAAAAACAATGTACAAAAAGCTAATTAAAAAAAACCTAAACACTAACGTCAACAAAATAGGCAAATAAAAAAATTTAACAAATTACAAAATACATAATACATAATTTACATAAAATACATAATTTTTACGGGTATTTACAAATCAGAATCATCCGAAGATGTTTCATTTGAAACCGTCAATATACATGGCTCTAATTGGTCGATTATGTCGTCCATAATGTCGTCAACTTTCATTATTTTTTCTTCTTCTTCAATCACGTGTCGAATGAAGTTTTCCCAGTTCTCTTTTGTTACTCGTTCAATTGCTGTGTTTAGTAGCTGACGGACATCATCGAGTTTGTACGTTGTGTTGTTGGATTTTACATACTTTTTAACCATTGCCCATGCGAGTTCGATCGGATTGAACTCGCAATGGTAAGGTGGAAGTCTAAGCACTGTATGACCCGCGGCTTTTGCCATATTGTCAATGATGTATGAAGAATAATTGCTTTTAATTTCACGTACCATCTGCAACAGTTCAGCCCTTTTCATCGGCCTCTCGGGAATTGCGCCTTTTGAAATAAGCCATTCCAAAATGTCGGCCTTTTTGGAATATGATGTTGGTATTTTTTCCGCTTTGACTGAATGGTATGGCGCATTATCTAACACAATAATGGAATTTGGTTCAAGTCGAGGAAGAACAGACTCAAACCATTCTTGGAAACAATCACCATTCATTTCGTCGTGATAGTCTGAGCTGTTTTTCTTCGACTCAAAACATAACAATCCACCGAACAAAAATCCATTGTTAGATCCAATATGAACTACAATTAAGCGCTTGCCCTTACCGGTCGGATTTTTGGATCCCGTGGTTAGACCTTTACTGAATGCGTCCCAATTGGATGTGTTTGTTGTATCCACCCATACACAAGGGCGCCCATAGTAAAATTCTCAAGGGGGGGACAACATTTTAATTTATCAATCTATTTATAAATAGGAATGACCACGAGGTAGGAAGGGGTTTACAATTTTACACTATACTATTACATTATATACATCAAACTGGAGGATTATAAAACAATAATTATTTAACGAATTAACCATAAAATTAATTTATTGAAATTTTTATTTAATTAATAATACCAATTCGACACTTAAAACATTAATTATATTTATTAAAATATTAATTTACAAATAAAAATTGTAAATTTCTTTTTTTAACACCAAATATATTTATTACTTGTTCTATATATTCATCCTTTTTATCATCAATTTTTTCCCTATGTACGCTTATCATACATAAGCCATCAAGTCTATCTTCACTCATTGTAGATCATCCATGTCTTTACTCTCCTTAGTGTACTGAATGATCGTTCTACAGTGCATGTCGTAGGTGGCAATGTAATATATATCATGACAGCAGGAAAAAATTCACACTCCTTTAAAAAATTTTTTATGATCTACCATTGTATCATTTATAAATTATTGTGATTTTAATTTCCAATAATCATACCAAATTAAACCATTAACTTTTATATTAGGTATTTTAAAATGATTTTCAATATCTTGAAGTATGTTAATAAATTCATTTTTTTGTAGTTTAACCATTTCATTTGGAATCAACCAACATAATTTAAATGGAGTCTCGTTGTTTTCATTAAATCGATTATTTAACGAGCTAATAATAGAGTCTAAATATGGTATATACATGGATACTCTGTAATAATCTTCAATAGAATCATTTGATGATTTGATCGTTGACTCTGATGATTTGTTCTTCGAGGTATTTTAAGTTCAAAATCTAAGCTATTCGCTGCCTTAGTGATTTCCTCCAAAATTGTATTAAAATATTCTATGCTGTTTACTCTATGTTTATTTAGTATGCCAAGAAGTTCAGTTTAAACAAATGTATGAACAGAATGGAGATTAACACTTGTGCCTTGTAATTTGGTCACAACTGGTTCTAGAATAGAAGAATAATAAGCAATTACTTTTAAACTAATCAAAAAAGTACAGTTTGATGTGGCTGATGAAAGTTGGAATGCACGATTTCTTGTAACAGCATTTGCTTCTGAACTAATAGATAATTTTTCAAGAATAGTTTTAATTTCAATGACATTTTTATCAAATAGCCGTATACATTTGTATTTTTCTGACCAACGTGTCTCACAAAATAATGGAATATTTGGAATAAGTTTTCTTCTCAAGATACTTTCTCTAAAAAACTTAATTATTTCCTTTACAGTACCAATAGTATTTCTGATTTCAGGAATTGAATTTTGATCGTTAACTACTAAATTTAGCTTATGTGAAGCACAATGAAAATAACAAGCAGTTAGATACTTTTTTCGTATAATTGCCTGTACACCATTTTCTTTACCACTCATGGTTGAACAACCATCAAACCCTAGGCCAACAAGTTTCAACATATTTAAACCATATTTTTCTGTTGATTCTAATATACTTCTTGATACACCTTCTGCATTTAAAACATGTATTTCACTAAATCCAATAAATTCCTCATGCACTACATAATTATTATCAATATATCTTACACCAATAGATAACTGTTCCTTTCCTGCAATATCTGCTGTTTCATCAGCCAGTAAAGAAAATGCAACTGAATTATTGACTTGGGAAACAACATCATTACGAATTACTTGACCACAAACTTGAATAATTTCATTTTGAATTCTATGTGACACATATTTGGATTTCCCAGAGGCCGTTTCAAAATGGTTCGATAAAATATTATCACCTGAATCAATCCGAAATTTCAATAAATCAACAAAATTACCTTTATCAGCAGTGTGTCCTCTAAGGGCAATATCATGTTGTCCACAAAACAATATTGATTTTATGATTGGTCTCAATTTTTTTCTATTATCTTCAACTTTTTTATGTACTGTAGAATTAATTTGTTCCACGACATTTATTTTTTTTGAATTCATACTGTCTAAAAACAATTTTGCTGTAACTTTTGAATCATTATGCCACTGTGTTTTTTCATGGTTTTTTGACGCTTCAATAATCTGATAGAATTTTGTAAAAGGTGTAATAATAAAAGAACCATGTTTACCTCTGTGCACATTAGGTTTGAATAAAATGCAAAATTTACAAAAAACCCCTTTATGTTTTGGTGAATAAATCATCCAGTCATACATTTCTAAGTACTTCAAATTAAATGCACGTTTAGAATTTGATGCCATGTCATTTTTAAAATTATAATTTATAGTTGGTTTGTATGGATTAATTAGTAAACTGTACTTTTTGTCTTCTGGAATTGGATGAATATCAATAAAATCTTCAACATCTGATGAATCAAATATACTGATAGTATCGTTACTTACACCTAAAAAGTAATTAAACTAACATAATTATATAGAAACATTGAAAAAACAAAATAAAATGTTTAATAAATATTCAATCTTACACATAATATGATTTAATAAAAATATTTTAATGAATAAAATAAATCCTATACTTACAAGGTGTTGATACTACTTCAGATATGTCTGAATCGGTTATGATGCTGACACATATACTACTATTAGTAGACGTAACTTGTTTATACCTATATAAATATAATAATTTATATAATATAGAATATAGCCTCGTTATTTTTATTTATATACATAAATTAAAATTAATAATTATTCAATTCATTGTATTTGTATATTTATTATTTATATGCATGGTTAAAAAAATTAAAAGTCTAATATGTAATTAAATATTAATAAAACATAATTTAAATAATACGATATACAATAAATAAATAAAATAACTTCCTTTTATGAATAAAACATTTGTATTACTCACAAGGTGTTGACACATCGACTACAGAAATGGCTGGGTTATTAATATTTTCTTCTACAATTTTCTTGTCAGTTTTTGTAGTTTTGTTTTTAAAAAAGTCTATAATTTTTGATTTTTTACAGTTTTTTTCATCCTCAGAATTAGATATTTATAATGTTAATATATTAAGTCATGAACTCTACTGCTATCCTATAAATGAGATTAAAAAAAAATGATTTTAATTCATTCTGACAGTAATGTGTTAATAGCCTTACCATTAATTCATACTTTTTGTAATGTATAGTTAATAGTTATTAATATTTTATATCATAAGTTAGTTATTAGTTACCAAATATAAAGATTGTTAATTATATTTATCAATAATATTGGTTTTAATGTTAATTTACATTATAGTACCTATATTAATTAATTAATACCTATTTATACAATTTAATTGAAAAATTTAAAATTATTTAAAATGAGGCAGTTTTGTTATTTTAATATTTGTTATATTTCAGTAAAATATGTGGTCAGTTGTTAATTTTTCCAATGACAATACGGTTGAAGTTGTGCCATCATTTTGGGTCAAAGATAATAAATCTGCTTGGCCGAAAAAAAACGCAAAACATTTTATAAAACAAAGATTAGTACCAAATAAATATGATTTTGAGTATTTATCAATTAAAAAAAAAATGTGCAAGGACTTAGGCAATATTATAATTTATAATACTAAAGAATACATATTATTGCCTATTATGTTAATAAAATATATTTATATTTTTCTGATGATTATTTTCAGGCTAGTGTCCGAGCAGAAAGGTCTGAAAATACTTCCAATGTTTCATCTTCATCATATGAAACAAATGATGAAATCAGGATTAGGCAAAAGAAGGCAACAAAAAGAGAACATTATAAAATGGAGAAAATTTAAAAAAATAAAGCAGTTAAACTACCAGAATGGTGGCCAAATTCCATTAAAAGTCTAGGTAATTGTGAAAAATAAAAATAACATATTTATACCTATTATTATAGGTAGTAGGCACTTATTAAAATTACTGTTTGATTTTTAGGGTCATGCGTGGAAGTTATAGAGAATACTATATGTGATGATGAGTTCAATAATCCAGATAACACACAAATTGGTATTAAAATTATTATCAGTACACTGCATCTAGTATTTAGTTTGTTTATAGGCGCACTTAGACTTAATAGACATTTAATAGCACATCAGTGAATTTATGTTATTTTAAATGAGTTAAAAAAAAAATTTCTGACGTTTCAAAATCAAAATTTGTACGAGTAGTTTTTCAGTTATTTAACTTTGTATTCGAAGATCCATTGTAATGGGCATATAAGATATGGGGGTTATGGTGATTTGAAATCAGTAGAAATCAGTAATATTAATCTATCAAATAATCAGTAGTAAAAACAAACTAAATTATTATTTGAAAAAATCAAATAATAACATTTGTTTATTATTTTTACAAAATCAGTATTATATTTATTTATTTATTTATTATTTTTAATCGGTATATTATTTCTTTATAATTATTGTTCTTTATAGTGTAACGTGCCACAGCCAGTAGATGGATAAGATGATGGTGTTTATTTAAATAACTCGATACGATTGTATAAATTTAAGTGTTTTTATTATTTATTATAAAATACTATTTGTAAAAATATTCTAAGTCCAATTAATTAGTTTATAGCTAAGCGAGTTGTGACAATATTAAAACTAGTGACTGTTCGTGAGTTGATCAGTTGTTCGTCTGATGAACGCTTGTCCATCAGCTTTCCTCGTTGGGTCAGTCCCTGTCCCTGCTTTACTCTGTACGACCTTACATGGTCGTCCTGCGGTTAGGCCTAGCGTGGAATTGTCACACGCTTTTGCACACGCGCCGGATGTCCAAAATATATATGTGTTGTTATTGTAACTTGTGGTGTTATTCCATAACCACACACAAGATCTATACTTTTTTAGAGTTATTTATATATGCAGTCATATATATAGTGACGCACGCCTCTCACGGTCAAGCGCTCGATGTTTTACGTACTACTACACGCGCAGCGTTATTACTATTACTATTAATATGACGCGGCGCTCGCCCGCGTATTATATAACCATATTTATATTTATACGACGCGTACTATATATGATTACGTACATACTATGATATCAATTAAATAGGTAATTAGGTAAATAGTCACAGCTCGCTACACCTCACCGCCCTTTCAAAGGTTTTTGTAGGGCTACAATTTGTAGGACTACAAAAATCTTTAAAAGTTTACATAAGTTTAAAACATTACATATTACATAATAATTTTTACAATTTCAATACATATATCTTAAGAATTGTCAAGTTATGACAATTTTACATAATAATTATCAAATATTTTTTTCATTTTTTTTTTTTTTACATTACCCCAATTGAGTATTACAAATTTTTTCAATAAAATGATACAATACTGTGTATCATTACAATAAAATGTTAGTTGTTTTACATTATTTAATATTTTTTAAATACATTAAAAAAATAGTGTATTAGTAATTACAATAGTATATTAGTATAGTTTAACAAAATTTTTTTTTTTTTTTTTTTACAACAATATTGATTAATATAATATATATAATATAATATGATTATTTTTTTTTTTATATAATATGATTTTACAAATTATGGTTTTATCTCCATATGGTATTTAGACCAGTATAACCTATATGTATGTACCTATATGTCTGGTCTATTGAAATTCGAATCTCGATTGTTTGGTGGTCTATATGCATTAACATTTTGTCTAAGATAATTATTATTATTATAATTGCTATTATTTGGTCTGTTGTTATTGGTGCATTATAATTATTATTACTGTTGCATATCGATTATTGTCACGCCTATTATTATTATTTCCACTATTATTCCCATAATACTGATAAGCGTCAGATTCAGATTTAATCTCCGTTTCTTCATCCTTAGCTACCTGTATAGCCAATTCTAATGTCGCTGGATTTCGTGATTTTACTATAGTTTTTAAACTTGGTATTAATCCCTTTATAAATACTACTAACGTCTGTTCCTTAAGTTGATCCCGTATAGTGTTAGCTTGTTCGGTACCTTTTCCTTTGGTACTTGACACGCATAAATTAAAATATAGTTGTTCCACTCTCCGAGCATATGTACCTACGTCCTCATTATTTCGCATTCGTACGGAATTCAGAGCTACTTGTAACGATGATGTCGATCGCTGTGGTTCAAATGCATCTAATAAGACTAATTTTACACCTTCCCAATCACTCATATCCCTATATCTACATACATTTAATGCCTGATCAAATAGTTTTGTATTTATGAACTTCATTAATATAGGTAGATCTTCTTTGTCTACCGCTGAGCATGCCAAATCGCAAGCCTTTATAAATTGATATACGTCTCTTTCTCCAGTACATGTAGGAATCATGACGGTGGCTTTGTCTAAAGGAAGTTTAGTAGGCATTTTTAATTTTTTTGTTCTCCTTACTGGCTCTAATTGTGTATGTATTATCCCTTTTTGAGTGCGGGTTCCTATTTGTCTTAACTCAGTTTCGCTTACTATTATAGGTCTTATGCTTGTATTCAACAAATCTTTTTCTCGTAGCGCTTCCAAATATTTTTCCCTATTAAAATCAACAGAATACTGATAACCTTCCTCGGTATTTAAGTCAATTAGTAGTTTCTTTCCTTCAACTAGTGTTGTATCGTTATGTTTATCACTAATTTCCTTATTTAATTCAGTATCCTCGCTTTCAACTATTTCGGAATCTATTACTTTATTGACACTGTTAATTCAACTTTTTCTGCTAGCAATTTTTCGCTTTCAGTTAAAATAATATCTTTTTGACTCATTAATCTATAGTCATATCTTTAATCATTTAATTTAAATATATAGGATTCTCAAAAATTCTCAAATTTAATCGACACACTAATGCAGAATTATTTTATAGTACGTAATTATTTTTTCGCTAATTTTAATTTAATTTAATATCTATTAATAATTTAACTTAATTTATTCTTATTTTTTAATTATTTTATAATAATAAATATAATATAATATAATATAATTGTTTCCTCTTTTTTTTTTTTTTTTTAACACTTTTTCCTTTAAGGACTTATTCCGGCCTTATAAACTCAATAAAAAATTTTTTTTTTTTTTTTTTTTTTTTTTTAATAACACCCACAAAATTTTAAATAGGACTTAATCTCGCCTAAAATCTCAACTTCAATATAATATCTTAATTAAACACAAGGACTTATTGTCGGCCTTTAAAATAATTCAAAAAATATATAGACTTACTGTCTTCAAATAATTCACAAATATCAGGGCTTACCACACGGCCTGTAAAATAATTTCAACGAAGACTTCTATGTCTTAAATAAATTCAACAATATGAGGACTTACTTCCGGCCCCTAAATAAAATTCTCAAAATTTCTCACAAACAAAACGTAAGGACTTACTACACAGCCTTAATAAATTTCCCCAATATAGACAACAATTGTCCCAAAATAATTCACAAAACGTAAGGACTTACTTCTCGGCCTTAATAAAATTCCAAATGTAGACAACAAACGTCTAAAATAATTCACAAATCGTAAGGACTTACTACACAGCCTTAATAAAAACTCCCAGAGTTAGACAACGAATGTCCAAAAATAATTAATAAAACGTAAGGACTTACTTCTCGGCCTTAATAAATTCTCAAATAATTTCTCAATATAATTCTCTATAAATTCAATAATATACTCAACAAAGGACTTAACTGCCTGTAAAATAATAAATTATTTTATACTAATTTCCCCCAAAAATATGTGATTAACAATACAATTGTTCAATCAAATCAATTACTGCACAAACTAGGACTGTTTTAATTTTAAATAACTTAACTGTGAATTTTATTAACGTGTATTAATTAATAACTTTTTAAATTATTTATTTTATTTCGAAATTTATTATATTTTTTTTTTTACTTCAAAAATAATTAATTATTTTAATTAATTATTATTTATTCAGAATGTTTAACTATTATTATATATTTCTTTTTTTAAAAAAATGTTTCACTTAATATATACTATGGTCATACACTTTACCATAGGAGACGAACAATGATAATAACTTAACTATATACTCACAACAACGCAGCTGGTATGACAGTAGATTGTCTTGCTGGTACTTCCATCGTTTATAACTGACTGAAAATCGTTACTCTCGTACAGGGTCCTTTTCTCGGAGTTGTTGGTAGGTGATCAGACTTCCAACGGTGATTCGATGAAGAATTGCCTCCTTGAATGGATTCAGGTCGTAGAAAAATTTTCAGAATTTTCAGAAAAATTCGAAAAAAATTTTTATTTATTTTTCTATTTTCCTAAGTATCTTTTGAGATACCCTGTCCACAGCGCCAATTTGTAACGTGCCACAGCCAGTAGATGGATAAGATGATGTGTTTATTTAAATAACTCGATACGATTGTATAAATTTAAGTGTTTTTATTATTTATTATAAAATACTATTTGTAAAAATATTCTAAGTCCAATTAATTAGTTTATAGCTAAGCGAGTTGTGACAATATTAAAACTAGTGACTGTTCGTGAGTTGATCAGTTGTTCGTCTGATGAACGCTTGTCCATCAGCTTTCCTCGTTGGGTCAGTCCCTGTCCCTGCTTTACTCTGTACGACCTTACATGGTCGTCCTGCGGTTAGGCCTAGCGTGGAATTGTCACACGCTTTTGCACACGCGCCGGATGTCCAAAATATATATGTGTTGTTATTGTAACTTGTGGTGTTATTCCATAACCACACACAAGATCTATACTTTTTTAGAGTTATTTATATATGCAGTCATATATATAGTGACGCACGCCTCTCACGGTCAAGCGCTCGATGTTTTACGTACTACTACACGCGCAGCGTTATTACTATTACTATTAATATGACGCGGCGCTCGCCCGCGTATTATATAACCATATTTATATTTATACGACGCGTACTATATATGATTACGTACATACTATGATATCAATTAAATAGGTAATTAGGTAAATAGTCACAGCTCGCTACAATAGATACTCCACCTTCTAGGAATAAAATATTATTGCCGAGCGACCAATCAGGGAAGAGAAAACTAGATTTCAAAGATCTATCTTTGAGTCCAGAGTTAATACCAGCTGCCGAAGTATTTAGTATGTATATTATATAATATGCTATTTTAAAAATGATTTTTAAAAATTAAAAAACGTCTAATAATTATGTCAATTATCCTTTTTTCAGATGCAGTTAATACAATTGAAGAAGTTATTCATAAATCCTCGTCGCCCTTTAAAGTCTCTAGGACCAGTGCTACAACAACTGACAACTCAGCATTAGGTATGTATAGTATGCAATTTACAGTTTAGTAATAATTAATTCAGTGGCGTCTTTTGGGGGCAAGGTGGACATTTGCCCCTGTCTACTTTTAAAAGCAGCCCGATGGGCCGGTGCCTAGTTGTTTTCATTTAATGATTATTATATTATACTAGCACAAAAACATGCCTATTTTTTGAGAACTAAGATATTATTGTCACAATGATAAATGTTGTAATTAATAATATATTAATATTCGGAATATTTTATATTTAAACGCAAGCGGTGACGTGCATGGAAGTGGTGTGTGTGTGTGTGTGTTTATGAAGGAAAAGAATTAAGGGATATAATATTGTTCAATTGTTATATGTACAAATGTACAATAATAAAAATAATTAAAAATCATAATCCCATGTATTTCTAAAAATATAAAATGAATACTAATTCTAAGTACAACCGATCGTTACTCTAATATTTATTATTGATTTCAAACTGCAGTTAATTTTGTGACAGTTGTGTACTGTGTACTGTGCACTATTCTTTATTGTATTCAATTTAGTTTAGTACCTATATTAAAATTAATTTTTTCGACGTGTTTCCATCACATTTTTAATATAAAAAATAAAGTTAGTGAAAATAACTCAAGATTTATAAACAATTTCTTATAAAACAAATAAAATTTGAACCAGTAAGCAAACAATAAAAATAAAATAATATTAGTTTACATAGTTTTAATTTCTATGTACAATTGTTCTATACAATATCTGCTACCTTATATTTTCAAATGATTTTGTTACCTTCAGAAATAGGTTGCAACGATTATAGTAAAAAATAATTAAATTATAAAATATGTGTGGTATTGTGAGCGAAACTACCTTTTTTTTTAAAAGTTAAGTACCCATTTGGGCTGATCAAATCTTTTGCCGCCCCCCTCCTATTCAAAACTGAAATTACACCACTGTAATCAATATCCAAAAATGAAATGCATAATATTTTTAAATCATTAAAATTTGTTAACAGACATACTGTATAAGATAAATAGAACCACATTAAACACACGGTATGAAATAAAGACTATGACCAAAAGAATAAAAAATATTGAAAAATGTATGACAAATCAAACAAATATAATCGAACTTCAAGAAACAACATTGCAAGGAATTAATCATGTATTACAACATATACTTTGTAATTTACCATTGAAAACAGAAGAGGATCTATCAATATTTGAAGAAAAATTACTTGATATGCAGATAAAAAAGAAAATGGTAAGAGTTCTTTATTATAATTATAATAACTAACATGTAGGTAGGGATTGTATTTAAAGAGATTTCTAAATCTTTTTACTTATGTAACTTACTGGGGTTTTTGAATGGACTATCTTAATCATTTTTTGTGGTGTTATTAAATGTGTTAAAATAGGTACAGTAGTACCTTCTTATAAATAATTTATTTGTATCCAGGTAAAAAAAAAAAATAATAATAACAATTTCAAAGTAATTAAATGGAACAAATTAAAATATGCTTACAGGTAGAAGAACTGTCATGACTAGCTCGCAACAACATAGGAGGTACAGTTAGAACGATATTGAGATTTCTTTTCACTGATGAATTACTTGTTCCTTAATATTTGGTAAGAAAGATGATAACTATAGAGATCTGATTTTTATGTTTTTACATATCTTTACTGAGAGTATGCAACTCCAATTGTATAAACTTTATCGACGATTCATTTACCTATGAACTAATATACACATTTTTTAGCGCATAGAAAAGAATATTTTAAGGTTAAAGAATATTTTGTGTAAAAACATGTTTTAGTAATATGTTGCCATATTGGGTTCAAATAATATTATTCTGTTGTTGAACTATATGCAATCACTTTTTTATTTTTTGAATTCATATAAGTTTGTGGTACACCAGTATGGCAGTATATCACCATATTATAGATAAAATATAACAGCTTATTTTTATAAGCTGTTACTTTTATTTGTTTTAATAAATTTTTATGAAAAAGAATATTTTCAAGATTTTAAGCGCATATAAATCCGGTTTCTAATGATAACATATTCTTTTATATTCAATTTCTCCTCAAAGTTTATTTTACATTTTTATTCTATTATACCTACATATAAATTAACCAATTATATTTTATATTTTAAGTTTATAGTTTATTATATTTGAATGTTTCAGGGTCAATAAAGAAAATTGGGAAGTTTAAAAATTGCAACAAAATTGATGTTGAAACCCCTTCAAACATTTTTATTGCTGACGCCAAATTTCGCATAAACCAACTTTAGTTGTACAATTGTTAAAAAAAATAAAATATTTAATTTGCTCATCAAATGACTCGTTCAATTTTTTTAGTAATATAATTTTATATTATATTATATTATATAATATTTGTTTTTATCAATTAGATTACTATAAGCTAACCTAATGGTTGGAAAAAAGTATATTTTATTAAATGTATACTTTATAACAGTAGGTATAATAGTATTTTAATATTATACTATAATAGGTGAATAATTGGAGGATTATGCTAAAAAGTAATAAAATTAAGCTATAATTAATACATCTATATTGTATTCCACCAATTTTCAATTTTCATTTAACAATTTAACTTAAAATAAATGGACAAGTTAATTTTTATTAACGTTTTATCCATTGTAAGTAATGGGTTGTATTTTATTATTAGAAGTTCTAATACAGGGCCCGCAAAAAAATTTAGTACAAGCCACAAGCGTCCAAAATTTGATGTCAGGGGCTTGTATTTATCCAGAAGTAATGATTACCTTACGAGCGTCATATTATGGTTAATTAACCTATATTAACCTATAATCCTATAGACTTTATTATGTAATATATATTATAATATAATTATATATTAAATTAATGAATATATTTAAACGTTAAAGTAATCATATAATGAGAATATCATAATGATAATATAATTATAGTATAAAAATATTATTTTATTCATATTATTTTTAAAATAACATATTAATGATAATCCAATGGCCAACTGACATTTTATAGATATTTTTTTAATATTATTAAAATCAAAAATATGGTAGAAAAAAAACGTTTATAAAATCATTTCATCATAAAAATAATATTTTATACATTTCAATAAAATATATTTTTGCTATCTGGGTAGGAGGGACTTATTTGTAGCAGAATTATTCATTTTTTTTTTTGCCAATAAGCTTGAGATTACCTGAGTAAGTAGAGAGATTAATGGATTGATAAAAGTTTTAAGCTTGCTTACAAAGCTTGCCATTACTGAATTAATATCAGAAGTAGGCAGAGGAATATTAGATTGTGCATGTTGACCTTGAGTTGCCTGAGCATACGTTTGAGATTGGCTAGGAGGAGGATTGTTGGGAGTGGTATTACGTGGGTAGCTATCTTGTACATTGTTAGACGTATGACTAGAGTTTACATGTAATTTGTGATTATTTAGGTTGGTTTTCTTACGTTGCTCGAGGGTTTTATAAACTGTGCTGTAGTTTGCAGGGTGGTTACCTGTGCAGAGGGCGATATTGGGTGTTGACGTGAATTTGGACAGGCAGATGAAGAATGGTCATCACCGCACCGGACACAACGAGAACTATATCCGCAGTAGGCTTTAGTATGACCATAAGCTTGAAAGTTCTGGCATTGACTAATAACTTTAGGTTTGTGAGGTTCTTCTATTTTTATTTGTGTGTGCAGTAAGGATTCAAGTTTAAAAATTTCATTTGAGTGATCTGTTGGCTCGAGGTCGACAAAAAATAATGGCAGGGGTATTTTGCTAATTCTGTGTATTCACAATAACCTTCATAATAACCTGCGTAACTTGTCTAACTTCGTACAGGCGAAGTTCGAGTTCGGTTTTGATCATTTCCGTTGGATTAGATGAGTGCAAGTTACGAATAACTATACGCATTGATTTATCTTCTTTTAGCTGGAATGTATGGAATTCGGCTTCCGCATTTCTTAAAAAGTGAACTAGTTTTCTATACGCTCTGGGATTGGAAATTTGAATTTTTAAATGATCAGCCGTTGACTTGCAAGTAAAATTATCGACACCTATTAATTCGATTAATTTTGTACTAAGACCGGGGAAGTCTTCTACGCCTCATATGAAAATTTGAGGGGGTGGTTTAGAGTAAGTGAGAACTGGATCAGGATCAGCAATTGACTGTTTTCCCTGTGTAATAGTTTCAAAAGTTTCTTCTGTAGGTTCCATTGGTTTTAATACGTCAAACCGATTACGATTCACGAATAGTTTTTTGGTTACTTGTTTAAGTAGTTTTGATGATAATGGTTCTGAACTGGACGAGCTTGAGTGATTGCGTTTATTATCACTATTAGCAGGTGTCTTCGGTGACTTGGGTTTAAGATTTGTATTTGATGTCTTGTTATTAACATTTGTATTATTTGTATTATTAAGAATACGGTTGGTCTTTAACTGTCCTTTTAGGTGATGACAGACACAAAAATAAAAAAAAACACACATCATTGTAAATTCAATACATTCATCGTTCCACTCAGAATCTAAAATAAAATGTTTAACTTTATTTAAATAACCTATAAACGCATGCCCTTCCATTTATCTTGCTTCCAACTAAAAATAATAATAAAATGACAAAATATAGAACATTGAAAATTTAACAACAATTTTTTTTTGTTTCAACTTAGGATGGCTGTAATTCAGTAAATTTTTGAGATAAGAATATAAGTTTATTTATCAAAGTTGCTTAAAAAAAATAGTTCTATCGAAATCTGTTGTTGAAAATAGGTGTTTCCACTTAAAAAAATGTAAGTTTTATTACACAGGCGTACAATAAAAGAATTAAAATTTCAAAAATGATCCCAAATTGTGTATTTTAGTATTCCCTAGCTCCCCGAAAAAACCCCAACTCAATCCAAGGTCACTGACAGAAATATTTTATGTTACCATTTGAGTGAAACACACTGTATAGTACTATCCCTTCTCTTACTAGATCCTTGGCGGACTGCGTCGTTGGTTCTCACAGTCCGCGGTACCTTCCATAATTAGATGGTTGACTATTTCGTAGTACAAACACTGACCTATGACTCAGGGTTGCAAATGTGCCTTTGTTCGATGTGGGTTATCGTTATAATAAGTGAGTACAATAGTACCACGGCCGTCTTGTCACAGATCTAATTCAAATAATCTACTACGCGTCGAAGAGTTCCCACAGATATCTTACCGGCTCGGGTTCTATCATTTGGCCGTTTGCGGATGCTGAGGCTGTTGCTAACAATTATAATGTTGCTCTCCCAGGGTCTCGTGTGCAACGCTGACATCATCTCGACCATCTATATGTTACTATAGTATATTAGATATTTGTATATATTATAATTATGTGAAGGGGCGGAGTAGAGGGGTCTGTACGTAGCAATTTGTAATGATTCCTAGAATCAATGCCATTTATCAGTTTATCTAATGTTGTGTTAAATACTGTTACTTTCACTTCAAAAAAATTTAGATTTTGTGATGTATCAATTTTTGTTGACACTTTTTTTCTTTTGACATCTAGGGTATGTATTTAATACTCTTCACACATATCTAAACAATTTTGGTAAATATCTTCAGAATCATTAGAATTATTTCTCATTGAAAATAATGAGGATTTAATGAATTAAGTACATCAACAGCAGTCAACAACTCTAGGTTATTTCATTGCAACAGTTTGCTAATTTTTAGAATCATTTGCAAGATTGGTTGTATCATAACAAGTCCAAAAATAAATTTAAATTACTTCATTTGAGCCAAAAGCCCAGTACCTTTTCCTCTCATTTCTGGAACATTGGATTTTTCACAAATTTCTTTAATAGGAGTTAAAATTGATGCATAATGGTTTTTTACAGAAGTTACCGCTTCGGCTCTACAAGGCCACCTTGTAGTAGATAATGATTTCAATGTAACGATTTTTTGACCAAATGATGCTGCAATTATTTTTTCTAAAATAGCATGCCTTGTAGGACTACTTTCGATAAAACTATAAATGAATTGTATTGTACCAAAAAAATTTAATATACATAATATTGTTTTTCAAACTGGATGATGAATTTTTTTCACATACAGAATCTACTACGGTCAAATTTAAACAATGAGCAAAGTAGTGGACATAGAGAATATTTTTATTTTTGACTTTACACTGGCCTGTACTCCTCAAATACTACCAGACATGGTACTTGTACCATCAAAGAAGACTGATATTACTGATATCCAATTTTTTGATAGTTGAAGTAATACACTTGTTATTACATCAAATATAGATTGAGCATCAACTGATTTTATTCGCCGAAATGCTACAAAAGTTTCTATTGGTCTATTCTTTTATTTATCAAAATATGCACATAAATATGTAAAAAAAAAATCAAAATCTGTAATAAACTAAAAACCGCTTAACAGGAAAAATAAGTATCAAAAGTAAGTATAAAAATCTTATCTCTTATCTAATTATTAAAACAATGCGAAACTACATATTCTCTAAGATTTAAAAATGTAAAATGGCGGCGATTTGGTCGTACTATGTTTTTGTATTGACTGAATGAACGTTCCACATCAACTGACGTAATGATAGCATTCTTCATATTAATTACATCAAGTGGTGCGAGTTCGACATCCAATAATTCTGTTGAATTTAGTCCTTGGTGTATATCTAATTATTTTTAAATTTTTCAGTCCTTGATTTTTTTCTATCACATATTTACATTTTTATCTTACTACATTTTCTATGCGATCTAATTTGTTTTATGATTCTTCAACAATGCATAAACTTTCTGATAAGGACATATTTCGAGTTTCCAGTTGTTTATAGTATGAATCAAAAAACGAAAATTAGCATAAATGTATGTTAAATTATTATTTTCCATCAAATTATTTGCTTTATCGATAGCGGTGGCAGTTTTAGTTTTTAAATTTTAAATTATATTTTTAATTGTTTCAAAATGTTCACGATAATATTGAGCGGCTTCTAACCACGTACCCCATCTCGTTAAAATAGGCTCTGCAGGTAGATTGAGATCGGGGTATAATTCTTTAAATATTGAAACTCTACTTGGGGCTTTGAGAAATATTTTCTTAACCGTTGCTATTAATTGGCCTACGTCAGGGTTACTTGATCTTATTGTTTCTGCCACTTGATGAAAAGCATGTGCTAAACAAATAACATGTTTAAATAACTAGTTTAGGGAAAAATGCATTCAGAACATTACCTGCTTTAGACATATACGGAGCGGCATCGGACTCAAATAATAATACATTTTTATATTTTACTCCTTCGGGCCATAATAAATTCATAGAATCGTTAAACAACTTAGCAATGGTCTTATGATTGCATTTATCCAACTGCTCACAATTTAAGAGAAATGAATTACAAGGCTCAAAAGTAAGTTTACCAACAATACCCACATATCTACCATCCGCATCAGTCGACTCGTCAAAAGAAACCCAAATGGGTCCATCCTGTATATGTTGTCTAATTCAAGTTAGAGTCTCCTCATAAATTAAATTTAAATATTTTAGTAGTATACATTTGTATGTTCACAGTCTTTTTTTTCACCGCGGTAATTTCGCAACGTTCAAACGAGGATGTCCCCGTTGAAAAGCGCTGGCCTATTGATACCGATTTTTCACAATATTTACAGTATAAAACTTTCCCATCACTTTGAAATGTTTCATTTGGAAATTCTTTTAAATATACGGCTACTTTATTATTGATTGAACTTGCAACTTTAGGCATTCTAAACAATTTTATAAAAAAACAACAAAATTTTGATGTAGCTATGAAGAAAAAAAATAGCTACGATGCAAATAATTACGCCCGCCAGAACAGTAACTAGACATACACTGAAAAGTGAATATCGTAACATTAAATAAACACGTTACTTATCCACTTGCCCACAGTGTATAATACGATAACAGTGTATAAAGTACATAAGTCTATTTAGAGAACGTAGATATTGTTTATCGTCATTCAGATAAGGCAAATAATCTTTGACGTCGTTGTAAATTGACGAAAATTAACAAAAATACCCAAATATTTACGAAATATTCAGTTATTTACAAAATATATGAATATATGTATTTTTACCCAAATATGTAAAAATATGTAAAGTAAAGTTATGCTTATTTTGAATAAGAATGATCTGAATCGTGCATATTTTTTATCATTCCAATAAAAATATGTATTTACAATAAAATCCGTTCCCTACTTAAAACTATAGATAACTATTCATGGTGACCTACATCAGATGTTTCGTCTGTTATAATTGATATTTTGCAATCATTTTTCCTAAATTTTATTTGTTTGAACACAACATTATGTAATTAGAAAATAAAATCATTTTGATATGATTACTGACATACTGTGCATTTTTAGAACACATTTCTAAATAATTTTTTAATGTAGTATCATACTTGGCTAAAAGATTTACCAATTCTTTAAAATTTCCTTGTTGACAACTTTCGTGTCTTTCATCATGTCCACGAAATGCCATTCCACCTTTAATCAAACATTTACAAGTATCTATTAAACGAGCTATAGTTAGTCTATGTTTTAAGCGTTCTTCTTTCTGTTTCTTATTTAAAACAATTCTGCTTTCATCAAGGCTTTTATCGATTGGTTTTGAGTTTAAAAATGCAGATAAAGCTATAATAGAATTATTATGAGATTTGGAGAGTTTATGATTTGAAACCTTCTTTTCTCTATACCTTTAAAGCCATTTTTTGAAAATGTTTTATCAGTCCGACTACTATTTATCTCATTTCCTTTAAATGCTCTGCATGGCAAACAGAATACCAAATCTAAAGAAGGACTATATTCGAGCCAGTCATGATCATTATACCATTCCTTATGAAATTATCGTTTTCTAACATTTTGTTGAGTACAAGGATATAGAGGCAGAATTGGACGATAAGCTGCTCTTTTAATTCTTCCCTTAAAATCTATAAAATTTTTTGAAAAAGGGCGAACAGGGTCATCAATATTTGTAAAATATACTGAAAATAAGTAAAATAGTAAAGTTATTTTATACATGGGTAATTTGAAATGCATATGTTGATTAGTAAATGTTAAATTAGTATTTGCAATACTATTTTTAATAGTAAGAATATCAGAATTCACAATTAATTTACAAAAAAAAACTTGACAGTTAACTACAATAAAAACAAATAAATAATGCAAGCTATCATACAAAATTACAGCACTAAATTTAAAAACATATTTTTAATAATTCAATATAGGTACAAGTTACATGTAAAAGTAGTTAGATACTTAGTCAAAGTAACATAGATATAACAATAAATTAGTTGTATAAAAAGGAAACATACTTAGTTCTAAAACACTTAATAACATTGAACACAGACCGCTAACACAGAAAACATAAAACATTAACAAAATAGTTTTAAATATTATAAAAATTATCTAGCCAATGGCTCACAAACTGTAGTTCCAATTGTTTCCAATGACTGATTCGTTTGTTCTAAAAATATGATAAAAGACATTGAAACACAAATAATTTGTAGGTAGTTTTAAGTAGTGCCAGGCCATCGCGCATACGGTTGTCGTGAGTCAGCTATACGCCAAATTATTGTCAATGTATTCGCTACTATACTCCGGCCACTGAGAGAGCGCTACCCGCCTGCGCATCCAAATGATCGAGCTCCGCGGTTTCGAAACAAAAGTTCTCCCACTCTACCACCTATTCGCCGCCCTAAATACCCCCACTTGCTATGCGGCGACCGTGGCTAATTCCACTGCCGCCGCTGAGTGGTTTGTCTACAGCGGCTCAAGTAAATACAATGGAAATAATAACGCCCACGACCGTCTAACCCAGTGGCGTATTTAGGAATTTGACATGGGGAGGGTCCAGACAATTTTCATAATACAGATCCGTGGGGGGCTTCGCCCCCCCCAATTACCTACTCTTTATTAGATAAATTTACTATATTTTATATTTTTGTATAGAAATTCAATTTATTACAATGAATTAACATATATCCATTTAGATGTTAATTATTTATTTTAAAACCTAAAAATGAATAACATAAATATATTTGCCTACCCACAATATTAATTTAATAAGTAAGTCAAATGAAATCTATTTAAAGCATAAACAATTTGTAGATAATAAAATAGGTTAGGTTAGGTTATATTATTCTAAAAGAAAGTCAGAATGAAATATGATTTATTCTTACCAGAATTTTCTCTTCGTCACTTAGGGAACGATTGACAAATAAACAAATGTCATTAGGCATAGTAATTAAGTTATCTATACTTATATATGTGTCAATTAATGTAATTTGTGAGTGTTCATTTTTCATTATAACAGCACAGCAAAAATGTTGATAAGGCCAAGCACATGATATAAGCCAACATTATTTCCATTATTAATACAAACCACATGCGAATAAAATAAAAATACAGTCTCACTACTACCAGGCAGTGCCGCAATTAGCGGGGGTGCTGGAGGTGCACAGCACCCCTAAAAGGCCCCATTATCATATTTAGATGGGCCTTTTCAGACATAAAGGATTTTAGATTTAAACTAATATGATATTTTTCACCAACTACAACACATGATGAAAATTGAAAATTTTTTGAAACCTGCAACGTGTTAAGTCCAACATCTAATATTATGTTATTGATTATACTTATGAAGATAATATTTTATACTATACATTTTAACTATAACTTGGCACCAAAAATTAAAATTTATTGATATTCATAGAAAAAAAACTAAAAATTTTAATTTTAATTGTACGTTAAAAGTTCAAAACGAGTCAAATTTAATGAAAATGTTATCAAGTAGGTATTCGAATTGATAAAATAAACATTCTGTGAAATTTTCATGTATCTGCATTTATTGGTCTTTGAATTACAAAAAAATCTTAGATTTAAAACGAAAATTTTTATGAATTTCTAACTCAAATCAATTTATATATTTCGTGAATGTTACATATTTGTCAATATTTGAACTTTAACTGCTTATAAAAAAAAATTATGACTATAGATTTTTAATATTTTTTCATCTGTTTGAAACAATATATTAAGAGCTGTCTATTAAATTTTGAAGCTTTTTACCCAACAAATACAATTTTATTGATATTAATAGAATAAAAACCAAAAAAAAGGAAAAAATTAAAATGTACGTAAACAGCTCAAAAATAATTCGAAAATATTTTAAAATGGTTATAATGCATAGAAATTGCCAATACCCACTCTTAATTGCGCTTTTGGTGCAATGCAATTTGTAAGACAAAAGTATGGAATAGGGGGCCCTAACATTTGACTCGCACATTTGGGCCCCTTTTATCTCTAGTTGCGGCAATGCTACCAGGCGTACATGATGAAACACAGTAGCGGCAGTAGACACTGTTCTTCGTGAAAAATGTTGGTTTGTTATTTTAGACATTTAAACATAACACAAAATAACATACAAAACACAAAATAGAGTAAAAAGGGTCGTTTACTGTTCAGTACCAAAACCAATAACAAAAGTAATCATTAATTACGATAATTTTGACTCATATATTATCATATTCTGTGAATAGATCAACCATCAATATCCGCGGCAGGTTTTTCTATAAAACAGAAGAGGTCAATTTTAACTGCTCTGTAGTTGTTCCCCCAAGTGACCTGGTAAACTGATAACGGCGGCTGAAGATAATATACTCTTATCGATTTCAATTAGACGACAAGACGACGTGTGTTCAATACTAGCAAACATTTATGATAACATTTTTTTCCTGATTACTTAAAAAAATAACTTTGTATTCTAACTTATATTTACACAGAATATAAAAAATATTAAATATATTAAACTTTAGATACGTATTTATGAGTTGGGGCGGCAGTTGTTCCCCGAAAAATGATAAGAACCCGGGGTCGAAAGACGGCGGCGGCACAAATACGTTGCCAACATTCAATTTCTAAAAATTATATTATAAAATTATATTTTTGTTTGTGGGGTTCCACTGTTCCACTGAATGATAATTATTTATTATTTGATAATAATTATATTTTATTTAATCTATGTACCACGGTTAATTTACAGATTTGATAACAGGAGACATAAATTTCCCACAAATAAATATTTAAAAATTAAATAACAGAGTTTCCAACATATAAATACAAAAATCTTAATTTAAAATGTCTAAAAACCTAGTTGTATACTACAATGTACCTACCTAATACCTACTATTGGCTGTATCATGTTTGGTGTAACATCATATAATACATGTTTGAGAAAACATTTAATTTTAAACTTTAATTTAATTCTAGTTGTATCAAATTGAAAATACTTCTGTTTTAGACGGCTTATATGCATAGATTACTATTACGCTACACTACCACACATTCATTTGCAGACAGTACTTAAAAATATTGAGTTATAACGCCACAGCCCACAAGTGGTTAGAACAAATTGGAAATGTATCTCTGCAACAGATTATTACTGTTACTAAAATAAACATTATTATTTATATGTAATATTATACCCATTCAGCACTCAATATTTTAAAAATTGGCAAGAAAACATACATTTGCACCACAAAAACACAATATCTTTATTGAATAACTGTTAGAAGCCATCTTAATAAAATAAACAGTGAGTTTTGAGTTAATTTATAGTTTAATTAATTGTTAAATTA